>JABUQX010113716.1:0-18862 GCA_015478945.1 Trachelipus rathkii
AAAAAGAAGGAAGATTTCTGCATCACAACCTTTTCCTACTAACCACTGCAATCTCGTTTCCCTTTCTCATCGCAAACACAAAAAATGCCTAAATATTTAAACTTCAAGACACCTTGCCCTCAGCTGCTTTCACCAATCTAAACATAAATTCACACTTGGAAAAAGGACTGTCCCTCAACTCACAACCATAACTTACTCTATCTACGTTTACTTTTAAAAACCCCTCTTTTTACATACCCTGCCAAATCTCTCCTACCAATCTCTCAAACTCTCTCAGATTCGCCAGAACAGAACCAAATCATCCGCATATAATAGTTAGGGCAACCCTTCCACTCTTCTCCATTCTGCCATCTTCCTCACACCATTATTCTGCCCAATCCCCACCTCGAATTCTTTCATAACCCCATCCCCATATACAATTGAATAACCAAGGAGACATAAACAACAATGTCTCACTCCGCTATTAAATCTAACCAATCACCATTGACACCAATTATTCTTACACACGCTTCAAAATCGTCATACATACTTTTGATTCCATCAGAAGCCTACAACCACACCATATATCACTATACAAGCCATAAAGCTCCCTATTAATCCTGTCATAGCCTGTTGCAAATCCATAAACCTAAATATAATTTATTCTTCTTCTCCTCATTTTCTCATCCATTTGTTTCAATGTAAAGATTTTGATCCACACATCCCCTACCACTCCTAAACGCACTTGTTCTTCAGCGCAATCAGTCCCTGCAGTCACTCGAACGCCACTGCTTTCGAACAAAATACCAGCATATACCTTCCTACAACACTCAATAAACTTATTCCCTATAATTTCTACAGTTGCCTTTATCTCCCTTACGCTCTTATATAAAGGGTACTATTACCGCTCTCCTCCAATCTTGGAACTATACCCTCATAAACGCTTTATTAACCCAACTTCCAAATCATCATCACCATCTTTCTGCTCGCTCTGTTGATGCATTTCACTAGTAATTTCATCTATACCTCAGATTTACCATTCTTCAACTTTTCTCACTCTACGCTTACTCCTCTTACTAATACCCTCATCCCAAAAATCCTATTCCTTTCTGCAACTCATCAAAACCACACACATTTCACTAACACCTTATAATTACTGTTAATATTGTAGCAGATTTTTCGTAAGTGTTTTTCCACACTCCCCCTCACATCCATTTGATCAGTTACAAAAGCACCATCCCTATTCATTAATTCTAAGCAGATTCCCCTTATTCTCATCTTAACCTTTCGCGCTTCGCTTCCAGAAGAGCTTCCTATATATAATATATATATATATATATATATATATATATTATATATATATATATATATATATATATTATATATATATATATATATATATATATATATATATAATTATATTATATATATATATATATATATACAATATATATATATATTTATATATATATATATATAATATATATATATATATATATATATTATATGATATATATTTATATATAATATATATATATATATTTATTATATATATATATATATATATATATATATACTATATATATATATACATATATAATATATATATATATATATAGGCATATATAATATATATATATATTATATATATATATATATATATATATATATAATATATATATATATAATAATATATATTCATATAATATATATATATATATATATTACTTCAATAAAGGAAATAAAATAATGTAACATTAATAGTAATTTGAAAATAGACAAAAAAGATATCCTTTCCTTCATATAAAATTTTTTTAATGTTGATTCTAACAACAAAGTGATGATAACTTCCTTCGTTTATATTGTGAAGCTTATGATGAACCACTCATTAAAGGCCAGTTCTTGTTTAGGCTTTCTCCCCCTGTAGAATCTGAAAAAATATGTTTTGAGGCTTTTCAGAGTAGAGAAATATTTTTTTTGGAGTTTGTTGAGGTAAATGGTTAAAATCCTTAACAATCTAAATGTGACTGAACAGATCAAATTTATTTACAAAATTAGCAAAATTTTGAATAGATTAATCGATGGATGAGTACTTTACAAATATTAGTAAGTATGGATTCATGTTCGTGAACTTGCTCTGCTTACTAGTTTGAAAAAACAAGAAAATAAATTGTAATTACCCTATATCTTTTCAAGTTTTACATTGATTTTTAACAAGAGGTATTTATCATTTCAATCTTAACAGGAAGCAGAAGTTCTGTTGCAACTTTCAAATTGTTTGAAAATATTTCGTTGATGTTTGCTTGAAAATCCTTCTAAACAAACATTACATTTTCAGGGCAAGATCCAATTTTTGGGGCTGGGGCTGGCCCCCATTTTCACCCCCCTAAAAATGGACATAAAATTCGGCATTTTCAGCCGATTTTTGACTATATAAACAACATAAAATGGTGCTTTTTTTTGCCCTCTAACGTTGAATCCTTCGGTGTTTTTCTGTGACTGTAGTCATTCTTTCAGAATTTTCATTTTTCAAAATTCAATCGAAAATTATGTTTTCTGACATTTTGTATCAACTTTCAGATTTTTTTGCAAATTGACTTCAAACTTGAAATTGCCATATAGATAGGTCAATTATCATAAAAAGTCAGGAATGTACTTTTCGACTTTTTTAGTTTCTGTGCTCAGCGGTCCACTCAATTTCCAACCATTTTTTTTTTTTGAATTTGAAATGAAAATTGCGATAATTTTTTTTGTTCTGGCGAAGTGGATGAAATTTTAGGGCTTATGTAGTCGGGGAGGTGCACATTTTTTATTTAGATTTTTTTTTGTATATGGATTAGTTTTTGATTTGTTCTGGACAAATTTTTCCAAAAAAAAAATTTCAAAAATTTTAAAAAATTTTCTTATGAGTATAACAAAAATTATCTAAGTAAATAAAAAATGTGCATTTTGCCCAATTATATATGCCCTGAAAATTTCATCTATCTTCACTTGAACAGAAAAAAATTATCGCAATTTTTGCATTTCAAAATTCAAAAAAAAAAAATGGGTTTGAAATTGACAACGCTGAGCACAAACTCAAAAATGCGAAAAAGTACCTTCTGTACTTTTTTAGATAATGGACCTATCTATGCATATTTCAAGTTTGAAGTCATTTTGTAAAAAATTCTGGAAGTTGCCTCCAAAAATGTCAGAAACCGTAATTTTCAAAAATTGAAAATATTGAATTCTGAAGAATGCACTACAGTCACAGAAAAACCGGCCGAATCAACGTTTTAAGAGGCAAGAAAAAGCTACTTTTGGTGTTTATATTTACGTCAAAATCGCTGAAAACTTAACGTAATTTTATGTCCATTTTTAGGTGGGGCTGAAAATGGGGCTCAGCCCGAGCCCAAAATTGGATCTTGCCCTTCAATATGATTAAGAGCAGTTGCTGTCACTAATTATGAAGAATGCAATGTAATACATAATGGAATAGTGTTTGAGAATAAAGTTAAAGACATAAATAAATAAACAAACTTATAACAAATTTGCCTTTTGCTTACAGACTTGAAAAGATCTTAGTTTTTTGAAGAAGGTTTAATATCTTGATCCATTCAAGCTCCTCTTAAGCTTCAACAATGCTTTAAAAATTTCATTAGAAATTTTCCACCAACCTTGTTTCGCCCATTCGTGAGAGTTTTGCTCATTTTTGTGCCTGGGAAAATCTTTTCTATTTTTTTTCTATTAAAATAGTAGTCGGCCTTTAAATAGCATGTAGTTGCATTCGATGTGCCATAAAGTTTCTAATGTGTTGTACTTCATATGGATGTTAACAGCAATGAACATTTTCCCTTTAACGCCCCCCCACCCCCCCCCCCCCCGGGCCCTTTTTTTTTTGGGGGGGGGAAAAAAATAATTTTTTTTTTTTTTTTCCACGACTGCTTAACACCTCTTAAAACATTTCTTCATTGCTTTCACACCATTATATCGTTGCCCATCAGAAAGTCACTATTTATATCAAAGTTCGTAGTATTACCTCCGAAAGAGACAAGGAAACAAAGAACCAGTTAGAATCCACATGGGCCTATCGAGACTGTCCCAGTGAACTAAATATTTATCAAATAATGCAAATGCAACATACACACCTACACGCACACACCTGAGCACTGTCAATTTCCTAAACAAAGGTCAATATAATATATATATATATATATATGCCAACTACTACCAAAAGCAAAAGGTTCATGCTATCTACAATACAAGCTTTAACAAGTTTATTATGATACCGGTACCTACAATATGCAGTTTACTTAAATAACTAACTAAAAACCCACCACTTTGGTCATCAGAGATATACTATATGGTTGGCCACAAACATCATACACCTATCAGTCTTTTCTTTAATGTTGCAAGTGAGTGACACTTCAACAACATCCTGGCGGGAAACCATTCCAAAAATTTACAACACTATTACAGAATGAATGTTTTCATACATCAAGGTTACACGTTTGCCTAATTTTCTTATTGTGTCCCCTAGTCCCCTGTCCGTGGTCTACTATAAAAAATTCATTGGTCACAGTATTATCAATGCGTGCAAATATTTTATAGATTTGTATCATGTTTTCTATGAGAAATTGCCTTTCTAAAGAAAACATTCATAACTCTTTCAGCCTCTCCTCATAGCTCTTACCCACAAAGCCAGAAATCAACCTTGTTGCACTCCGTTACACTCTCTCCAGCATACCTAGGTCTTTTCTTAAATAAGGGGCCCAAACTTGTGCGCAAACTCTAATACCTCCCTAAAATAGCTATTATACAGCCACATAAGTTATAACTTTGTTAATTATGTAAACCATATTGCGATTTATTATACTGAACATCTTACTAGCTTTATTCGTTCCTTAAAAAACACTGATAGCTACTCTCAGGTTGCTGCTTATACTCACATCTAAATCTTTTTTTTTGGTCCATAGACTCAAGCCAATCCCCATTCATATAGTAGTTAAATCTTTTATTTGAGTTACCTAAATGAAGAACCTTGTACTTCTTACTATTAAATATTTGCCACTTATCTGTCACTTATTTCTCTGGATGAGGAAAATTTGTTTAAAGTTATGTAATATTGTGTACAAGGATGAGGAAGGACCTTGACCTTTTTCTTGAACCAGTCGACGCTTTTGACTAAGCTCTTCAATATCTAGAAGCTTTTCATACTCATCTTCTGAGCTTTCTGAAAAATGACTTAAGGTAATATGGGGATAGTTGTAGTTTCATCACTTACAATATGTTCAGATGCATCCTTTTCTTCTTGAACTTCCTGCAACCCTTTATACAAATGGCCACGTTGCAAAGAGCAGATTTAGCTTTTTGTTGTTGATCTTCAGTTAAGCTTAACCTTTAGATAGGATCAATATAAACAGCAGCTAGTAAAATATCATTGTCAATGGGAGAAACTTCTCTTCGTACCATGGGGTCTTTTTTATTCAGCATCCTTAAATATAGATGGTATAAGTTGAAGATTGAATTTATTTAGAATATAATTCAAATTGTAAACAAAAGGTGGCAGGTAAAAAACTTGAATTTGCAATTACATTTTGAGAAGTGGAAGTCGCAAGTCAGTGAACTTGTATGAAGTGATTGAAGTCACTCACAGAGTCACAATTCATAACTTTGTCATTTCAAAATTTCAAAACTATCTTGAAAGTTACCGACTCCGACCTCTTGAAAATTACCGACTCCGACCCCACCCTTTTCAAAATTACCAACCCCGGACTCCATCTCTTCAAAATTACCGACTCCCCGACTCCGCCTCCACAACCCTGATAGTAGTGATGGGGCTACTTGAGAGGCACTCAAGGTCACGGAGCGCTGTATGGAATACTTTCACTTTCCCACGGCGGCGTCTTTGATAATTGATAAGGACACGTGTTTTGAGATAAGATAATGGATTTGTCATGTTATTTCGTAATTATTTTATTTATTATTATTATTATTAATTTATTATTATTATTATTATTATTATTTTATTAATTATTATTATTTTATTATTATTATTATTATTATTATTATTATTATTATTATTATTATTTTTATTTATTTATTATTATTTTCATTTTTTATGTTTATTTCTTTTATTCCTGATCCTGCGGTAGTAGGAGTAGCATTCGCCCCGGTGTCGTTGTCAGCACAGAGCGCGCTGTTGCCGCCGCACCGCACCGCACCACTCCGGGTCCGGTTCAGACACCCCCCTGATGGACAGACAGACCGATGGTCTGTCTGTCAGACACAGACCGAAGGTCTGTGTCTCTCTGTAATATTTAATTATTATTATTATTATTATTATTATTATTATTATTATTATTATTATTATTATTATTATTATTATTATTATTATTATTATTATTATTATTATTATTATTATTATTATTATTATTATTATTATTATTATTATTATTATTATTACTCGAAGACAGTGATCTCTCTAAGGGGATCAGACAGAGACAGAGCGAGGGTCTGTTCTGTCAGACACAGACCTCTCCGACTCTCTATAATAATTATATATATAGTATATATATATATATATATATATATAATATTATATATATATATATATAATATATATATATATATATTATATGATACTATATATACTATATATATATATATAATATATATATATATAATATGTAAATATATATATAGGTGAAATAATTTTTTAGGCTCCGGCTCCGGCTCAGCCTATGGCTCCGATATATATTTACATGGGTTAGAGTTTTCGTATCGTGCTAAAATTTGGAGTGGGGTTAGATGGTGAGGTACCTTCAGTCGTAGACGTGATTACATCCCCGGGTCACCGGGGGACCCCACACCCATTAAAAAATCGAAGTGTTCGTAATAGACTGAAATTTGGTGAGAGGATTCAGTTGAGTTTCTAGAAAGAGTTGGTAGCGATTCTGGAGGAGTTGACTCCGCACGTGCTGGAGCCTCTGCGGAGCCAAAGTTAATAAACTTCGTATAACAACAATATTGGTGGTGGTTTATTAGGTTATCGAGGTGCGTAGAGTTCGAATATGAATGGCTATAAGTCAATATAGGGTGGTCTAGGATCCACAGAAGGGGATTCCACGCCCAAACATTAATTATTGCGTAGAAAGCTGAAAAACTCAAGTATACCATCTATCATCATAAGTTTATCATTACTGTTGCAGTGGTTAAATTGTAGTGAGCACCATGGGGGGATGCTGGCCCCTCAAAAACTTGAATACTGTCGTAGAAGTGAAACTTGTATACACCTATTCAATATAAGGTATCCGTTGCTGAGCCTGTGTAAATATGGTGAGCACCCGGGGGGGGATGGCTGCCCCCAAAAACTTCGAATCTGTTCCGTAGAAGGCTGAACTTGGTTATACACTATCATATAAGGTTTTGTGCTGAAGCCTGTGTTAATTATGGTGAGCCACAGGGGGGATACAGGGACCCAAACTGAAATATTGACATAGAACGATGAAAATTCGGTATATCACGTATCATATAAGGTAATAGCATTGCTGAAACCTGTGTTTAAATTAATGGTGAGGCACCCGCAGGGGGGATGCAGCACGTTCAAAACTGAATATTGACATAGAGCGATGAAACTCGGTATACAGCTATCATATAAGGTATCATTGCTGAAACCAGTGTTAATTGTAGTGAGTACCCCATGGGGGGATGCTGGCCCCACAAACCTAGAATATTGACGTAGAAGGCTGAACTCGTTATACAACGCGTCATATAAGGATCCATGCTATATACGAGAAATGAAAATTGACGGCATAGCCCCATTGGGGGATAGCCAGGACCCGCAAACCTGAAATGTTTGACAATAGAACGATGAAACTCGGTATAATACCCATCATATAAGGTACTCAATCATATATGGGTTAAACGTTAATAGACGTAACATCCCAAAGGGGGTTCTCCGCCTCCAAACTTGAAAATATTGGCATAGAACGACGAAACTTGGTATAACATCTTTCTTATGATGTATCCACGTACAGAAAAGAATGAAAAAAAAAAAAAAACAAATTAAATTCAAAAAAAAAATAAAAAAAAAAACTTAAAAAAATTAAAAAATTAAAAAAATCCATTAAACTTCTTTTATTCTTTTTAAGTTTATAACTTTAAAAAATTACGTTTATAAATAATTCAAACAGCTCTAGAGCGCTCCTGAGGCTCTGAGCTCTGACCTCTTTACCTCCCCCGCTCCTCGGTGGCAGCTCCTCCACCTCACGCCTCTCCATCTTATGATCTATTGATTCAAAGTCATATTTTGTCTAACATAACACAAAACTTCATTTATTTTTGTTTTTTAGGCTGGAAACAATTTGTCCTAAAGATAAAATTTTACGTTTTCAATATATATCTTAAGATATACTGTCTCTTCACATACCTAAACCTGTAAAATCAGTAAATCAAACCACCCCCCTCCCTCCTACCCAATCCTGGTATTTTTACATAACAGATGTAATATTTAACAAATTTTATCTATAACTTTGTCTCTTGATTCTCTTACTGCACCGCGGGTGACTTGCATGCTAACTTTGACAAGTTTTCTCATCTAATAATGCTAACGTGTCAATAACTCAGGAACTAAGATATAATGTCAACGACAAAACCTAACACGCCCTACTCACACCTTTTTACACATCATGGATATTTTTTACATTAACATAGCAATATTTAACAAAATTTTATCGCAATACCTTGTCTGATTATTATTATACCTGATCAATGAATATATGCTGAGGTAACAAGTTTTCACATCAATAATGCTAACGTGTCATAATCAGAACTAAGAGTATAATTACAACGACAACCTAACCGCCTACTCACACTTTTTCCAACATATCATGGATATTTTTACATTACATAGTAATATTAAAACAAAATCTTATCATATTGGCCCAACATACAAACATCAAGCAATATATGCTAACGTAACAAAGTTTTCAACATCAATAAAGCAAACACAGCATCAACTGAACTAAGAATATAACGTAAACTCACAAACCTAACACATCTTAAACATGAATAAACAGTTAAACATTAACAAAGTTCCATACCTTAACAACTGTAAAGTAACTAACATTGACGCGCAGAAACGTAACCTAACTTACACTTTTTCTAAACAATATACTGATATTTTTTACATTAACATAGTAACATTTAACAAAAATTTATCACAACCTTTGTTGGTTAAGTATCATACTGATCAATGAATATAGACTAACGTAACAAAGTTTTCCCATCATTAAAGCAAAATAGCCATCACTGAACTATGATATATGTACACGACAGACCTAACATAACCTTATACAAAATAAGCAGTCAACATTAACAAAGTTCCAAACTTAACACAGAAAGTAACTAAAGCTGCATACAGAACGTAACCTCTCACACTTTTTCCAACGCATACCGCTATTAATTTTATAATTAACAAAGTAACAGTTTAACAAAATTTATCATAATATCCTAATTATATACTGACCAACGGAAAATACGCTTAACGTCAGGCATAAGATTTTCACATCAATAAAGCAACATAGCATCAACTGAACTAAGAAAATAATGTACAGCGACAAAACTAACATACCTTATGCATGAATAAACTGCTAACATTACAAAGTTCCATACTTAAACAACAGTAAAAAGTAACTACGCGTATGCATACAAAAACGTAACGCTATTCATTATACGTTTTCAAAACATATCTCTAACATATAATTACTATTTTCGCATTAACATGGTGATATTTGCCATAATCGTACCTAACTTACCATCTGATAACGAATATATGCCAACAGTAACAAAGTTTTTGGATTAAACATTAAAGCTAACATATCAATACGTCTGAAGCAAGAAATATAACATATAACGAAAACCCTAACACAAGCTTAAGCAAGATTAACTGCTAAATATTAACAAAGTTTTTCAATACTTAAGCACAGTAAAGTACTTACAACGCATACAGAACGAACAAGGACGAAGCTGATGAGGTAAATATTCATTTAACAAATCAGTATAGCGATGTGTTTGTTTATTTTATTTTTTAATTTCATTTCTTTAAAACTTTTTTTTTAAAAACTTTTATTTATTTTTAATTTTATTTCTTAAAACTTTTTGTTTTAAAAACTTTTTTTTTTTAATTTCATTTCTTTAAAACTTTTTTTGTTTTTAAAAACTTTTGTTTATTTTTAATTTTATTTCTTTAAAACTTTTTGTTTTTTAAAAAAACTTTTAATTTTTAATTTTATTTCTTTAAAACTTTTTTTGTTTTTACTAAAAAAATTTCACTTTTCAAGTTTATAACGTAAAAAATTGTTTTTACATACCTAAAACGGTAAAATCAGTGATTCAGTAAATCAACCCGCCCCTCCCCTCCCTACCCCAACCCCAATCCTGATCTATTGAGGTATTGAATCTATGATCTATTGATCTGTTGACTCAGTCATTATTTCAAGCATCATTTTGGCTAAACGCAGCATAAAAATGTTCTTTTTATACTAACACCGAATATATGTTGACATAACTCAGTTTTCACATCAATAAAGCTAACATAACATAACCTGATGTAAGAATATAATGTATAATATCAAATCTAACATACCTTAGACACGAATAAACAGTCGACATTAACAAAGTATCATACTTAACAATAGGAAAGTAACTAGCATTTGCATACAGATCGTACCCTATTCACACTTTTTTCAAACATATCTCTAACATATCACTGTTATTTTACAGTAACATTGTAACATTTAAAAAAATTTATCATAACCTAACCTATTTATCATACTGGACTCCAACTTAATATATGCTAACGTACCAAAGTTTTCACATCAATAAAGCTAACATATATAATCCCGGACTAAGTATATGTACAACACACTCAAACTAACGCAGTTTAAATAACGCGAATAAACCAGTTAACATTAACAAGTTTCATACTTAACAACAGTAAATTACTAACATTGCATACGGAACGTACCCTATTCATTACTTTTTTGCATAGCAGATCCCTACTTATCACTTTTTTTTTACATTAACATAGTAACATTTAACAATAATTTACCATAACCTAACCTAATTATCATACTGGTCAACGAATATATGATGACGTAATAAAGTTTTCACATCAATAAAGCTAACATATCATAACCTGAACTAAGAATATAACGCATAATATCAAATCCAACATACCTTATGCATGAATAAACAGCTAACATTACCAAAGTTCCATACTTAACAACAGTAAAGTAACCAACAAATGCATACAGAGCGAACATTTCGAAACTGTTAGGTGCTTCCTGTTTTCAACTAGAGTTTCAGAAATACAAGTTTGAGAAATTGTTCAAACTCCTCCCCCAGCTTTTTCGAAACATTTACTTAATACCCTATGATTCTGTTGGCTTTCGTTTCCCGAAACATCAACTTATAACATTGATTCTTGTTTGTCCCAGCAAGGGTCAAACATTGCAATTTATTACAAAACAACTTTTTATGTTTTCACCGTCTGTATGTTTTAAATACAACTCTAAACTTTATTTTAATTTTTAATTTCTTAAAACTTTTTTTTTTTGTTTTTTTTTAAAGACTTTTTATTTTTAATTTTAACTTTCGTTAAAAACTTTTTGTTTTTACTAAAAAGTTTATTCTTTTTATTTTTATATACGTAAAAAAATTTGTGTTTTTACATACCAAAAGCAGTAAATCAGTAAAATCAGCCCATCCATCCTACTCTCCTCATCGTCTCCTACCCACCCTATGATCTATCGATCTAATCGATCTAATGTTCAAGTCAACATTTTCAGTGGTATATTTCGGATGAAACATAACAATAAAACAAGTTTTTATAAGCATGATCACATAACAAAAGTTTTTCACATTAATAGACTTGGAATACACCATGGATCGTCTCCATTCGTTTGCGATAAATATAAATGACACAGTCATCGGTATAACGAGACCACGTAAAGATATCAACAACAGCGTAGAGGTGGGAGATGACATCATAACCCGGGCAGCAGCGAAAAATGTCTTACACTGAATGGCAATCGAGTGCGTAGCAGTTTCAAAGGTATGGAGATTCTTTCCTGTTCAACCAATTCAATAAGAGAGTAAAACAAGGATATAGCGACAAACGACACCAAACGGCTCAAAAGTTTGTACAACATGCCATGTAAAACTGTTTAAACATGAAATTCGTATCAAATATTTGTATTTTCATATCTATGACTTACGAACAATTCGTTTCATGTATGTATTTGTATTTCCTGTTTTAATAGAGTTATCAGATACAATTCGAGAATTTGTTCAAGCTCCTCCCACTTTTCGAAACATTGTACAATGCCAATGATTCTTTTCAGGCGTCGTTTTCAAATATTACGCCAATACCATTGATTCTTAGTTTTGTTAACAAAGTCTCACACTTAACAACTGTAAAGTAACTAACATAACATACAAAATCGTAACCTTTTTCATACCTTCTCAAACATGTAAATGTGTATGTATATGTAATTGGGTGTATATGTAATTGTGTATATGTAAATGACAATGACATACTTACTTACGTACGTACATGACTTCGCCATGTACTTACGTGCGTGCCTTCGGCGCGCATACATACATACTAACTACTTACATACTTAACTACTTAATTACTTACTCACGTATGAACATGACTTCGTCATGTACGTATTCACACATGTACGTACGCACATTCAAAAATTCTGGTTCCGGTACATCCCTAATATAATAATTATATATATTATATATATATATATATATATATAATATTATATAGTATCTATATATATATATATATATTATATGTATATATTATATATATATATATATAGTAACCTATGTACTGTATACTATGTATAGTTATTGAATGCTATAAATATTAAGCATATAAAAATAGAGATAGGATGAAGCCACATAGGCGTATCAGGTTGAAAATGTAGGAAAATTTAAAATAGGTTAATTTTAAAAATAGATTTAGTGGATCCAAATGTACAGCTGAAAATAATGGAGGAGATAATTGGTGAAGGGGCAACACCAACACCTCACTATTTCAACAAATTTTATCTCTAGTTAGGCAAAGAGGGACAAAACGGGCCATTGTTACAAAATTGACAAATAAGATAACAGCTGGTATAGATTTATATACAGATAATGAATTAAAAGGTCTTATCTTAAATTTAAAAACAAAATTAAATGAAGTTACAGAGTTGGACAATAAAACAATAACTGTTTACGCTGACTGTGAAGAATTCACATTTGAAAGCTCAGATAAAATTTGTGAAAAAAATGAATACTATGCTTTAGGCATTTCGAGTCTAATAAGTGGGCTTGAAAATAAAATAAGCCCTATGCAAATCATTTCCTCAAATAATTCTCATATTGAAACTGGTTTTTCGGGTTTAAAAAGGCCCGAACTTTAGCTTCCTGAATTTGATGGGAAGCCTGAAGATTTTGATAGGTTTATAAAAAACTTTGAGGAAATTATGGATAAGGAAAAATACAATAAATTTGGTAGACATTCTTATTTAATGAAGCAACTTAAATGTCCTGCTAAAATTTTAATCCAAAAAAGTCTTATGGCTGATATGGATTATGACATTGCCAAAAACTTATAAAAAAGTGTCTTTAGTAATCAGTCTTTACAACAGTTTTCGGTTATAAAAAAAATTATGCAAAATAAAATTAACTAATGACTTTTACAATTAGATCAGTGATGCTAAGTTGATAGAAAGTCAAGTAGATAGCTTAAAAATAACTAGTAAGGTGGTTTGCCAATACTTTTTGTGAAATATTTAACCTGAACAATATCAAACACGGTACATAAGCATTACAAATAATACTTATCCAACTTTAGATGAAATTTTAAATAATGCATTTGAAATCTATAAACGAATAAGTAAGAGTGGGTTAGTGAACACAAACACAAACTCAAAAAACAAATGCAAACCTATACACAACTAAAACCATATCACAAATTTCAGAAAAAAAACAGTAGCTTTAGCTACTAATATTGATGTAACTCAAAAACCAAACACAAATACTGAAACAATAAAAAGGGTGGGTTGTTCTGTTTGTCAAACCTTACAAAAAGCAGATTGCATGGACCATAAATTGTATAGCTGTCTAAAATTCAAAACACCTGAATCCAAATTACAAAAAATTAAAGAATTGGACGGGTGTACCAAATGTAAATATTTAAATAATAAAATTGAAAACTGTAGATTCAAATTTAATGCTAAATGTAAAAATTGTAATGCATGGCACTCCTCTTTTTTGTGTATTAAAAAACAAAATGGAGCTAACCCAAACAAAAACCAAAAAACAATAAAAATAAAAACAATACACAAGTAGAAACATCAACCAATGTTGCTGAACTAAATGTTACTCCTGCAGAAAATCCTTCTTCAGAACAAGTAGCTAATTGCCTACAGATTGTTTCAATGAATGTAGCAAATACTCAAAACATAACCCTTCCCACTTTCACCACAACTTGTATAAATAGAAACAATAATAATCAAGATTTGCGGGTTTTATACGATTCTGGGTCTGAAATAAATTTTATATCAAAAACAGTAGCACAAAAAATTAAATATAAAGTTGTACAATCTGAAATAATGCTTAATATAAAGGGTTTCAATAAAAGTAAATATTATCAAACTTCTATTATAGAAATTGATATAAAAATAAAATAAAAAAAAAGTATTGTAGCAGCTGTTGTCCCTGCAATACAAACCAGAGTGAATATACCTCTCCTTCAAATTGTAAAGGCATTTGATGAACATAAAGTACCTTTGGTTAATAAGCACCTAAGAAATAAAAATAATAGGGAAATTCATATACCGTTAGGTGTAAATGGAGCTCATATTTTACCAGTAAATGCATGTTCATTTGGGCTAACTAATAACAGTTCACTGCTATATTATACATCTTTGGGGATCCTATTAGCTGGAGACTTAAATAAATTAATAAAAAATTTGCCCTACTTAATATATGCAGACTTACTCGGAAAAAAGTCAAAATTGAGAATAAGATTGAATGATTAAAAATGGGTTATTCTATTTCATTCTAGTCCAAAATAATAATACTAGCATGGAATTAGATGACGATTTAGTAGATAAAAATTTAAAAGATTTATTAAATTACGATAAATTTGAATGTGCTAAAAATTCTCAGAACTAGATATGGAACTTATAAAACACTTGATTATAAATACACATGTAGATATGGATACAGATTAATTGATTATGTCTTGTTTATGGAATAATAAACAAATACATTTTTTGCCAAATAATTTTAATTTGGCTAATTCTGTATTGAAGTCAATACTTAAAAAATACAAAAAAGAGCCTCTAAAATTAGAAGCTTATAATAATGTCATAATTGATCAACTTAACCAAGGTATCATTCAACCTGTTGAAATAAATACAGTAAAAAGTAAAATAAAGTTTCATTTTTAGCTCATAATTCAGTGTTTAGAGATCACGTAGGAACGACAAAATGCAGAATTGTATATTTGTCGAATCTATGTGATAAAAACAAAAGAACTAACCTATCACATAATCATGTTATATATATATATATATATATATATATATATATATATATATATATATATATATATATATATATATATATATATAATATAAATCATCAACATCATCACCTACCTTCTCTCCCAAGACTGGAAGTAAAATTGATATGCACCGGAAACAGAAAAGTGGTAGATGAATGCAAGCAGTGAAAGCCCAGCCTTACCCCCCCTTTATACCTATTAGTGAGAACTTGTCGCAGTCAGAAAAATACACCTAAAGCTTCACGGGACCGCGATGGACCCTCATTAAGGCATCGTCAATGTGGGGTTCATTCATTGGCCCAGGTGAATGTTTCACAACCATACCCAATCACAAAACCCCGCCATTCCTCCTGTTATGCACCTTTTTCTATGCTCCCAAGCTCGTATCTCCTCCAGGCATTCCTCTTCTGACTCAATCCACTTTTCTTCGGTCTCCCAGCCGGTCGATTCCCAACACACTCACAACTAGGAACCGACCGGGGCCCCGGCCAACCCCGGCCATTTTAGCGACCCCGGCTTCCGGCCCCGGACAAAAATCAGGAAAAACCAGGGGTTTTCTACCGGGGTTAACTGAAAATTGAATAAAAATCAAACAAAAAATAAAAAAATATATTTTAATTCTATTCTTCCTCTTTTGTTATAAATTGATGAAAAATATATAAACCTACCTAAATATAATCAAATTTTTTTTATGTTTACTATGATTTCAAATTAAAATTGAGGCCAAATTACATTTTTCCGAGTTTTTAACATAAAAAATATTCGAAATTTGATATATCACACGAATTCGGAAAGAGGAAATAAATATAATTGTTAAAATATTAATGTATTTATTTTTAAGTAAATGTCTTCAAGAAAATCAAATATTGTGCCGAAATCTCTTTTCAAAATTATTTATTTTAGTGAATATATATATATATATATATATATATATATATATATATATATATATATATATATATATATATATATATATATATATATATATATATATATATATATATATATATATATATATATATATATATATATATATATATATATATTTCTCTTATATTTTAGAGAGGGAGCCCTTGGATTCTTTTTTAGTGTTATGCTTTGCTGTCATTCATTTTAATACTAAATGTACACAAATTAAAAACATTATTTAAAAGACACTTTTTTTAATGAAATAAATTTTAAAAAAGGAAAGCTAATTTTCGTCTCGACACGCGAGAGACCTCTCCAGGCTAAGGGACTGGATTTCTTTCTTGATCTTCATCAGTTCAAGTGTGTGTTTCAGTTGGTCTGCTATTTTCTTCATGGTGTTGTTGAAATATTTTGATGTTTTCAGATATTCATTTTGTATAAAATCTATCTTAACTTCACCGGGATGCTTATTGTAGTTGTTACTATTATAAATGCAAAAGGATTCCATGATTTTGCGATGATTCGTGTGATTGATATTTCTGATCATCTATATATTGTTGAAATTGATAGAGTGGCCTGTGTTACGCCTATGACTTGTTAAAGAAGCTGAATTATGCTGTCCTTGTGCAGGTCATCTGTATGTTGATTTTTTCTTCTTTGCAAATCTATGGTTTCACCTATATATGTTTTATTGCAAGTATTGCAGGGGATGTGATATATACAGCATTGGGGGAGATTTTCTTTTCGTTTTGGGGGTTTGAGAATGTTTTTTAAGGTGATGTTATTTGATGGAATGAGGGTAATATTTTTTGGTAATATTTGTTTAACGAATATAATGGTAATTGAGGAATTGGTAAAAAGGAGGTGTTGCTATTTTTCGGGGGAAAGGTGCTATAGTACCTCTTTTTTGCTTTGTTAAATGCTTTTGTGATGAAAAACTCAGGATAGTAAAGTGATTTGAAAGTATTGTGGATGTATTTAGTTTCTTGTGCTAGAAGAGGGGGAGAGCATATACGAAAGGCACGGAGAAATAGAGATGACAGAACAGCTAATTTTGTGTTTGGGGAATGATTAGATAGCCAATGTATATAGTTTGGTGCGAATGTTGGTTTTCTATATATAGTAAAATTGCAAGTGATTGTTATTCCATGCGATTAAGGTATCGAGGAAGGGGATAGAGTTGTTGTAAGGCATTTCTATCGTATACTGAACTGAAGGATGAATATAGTTAATATAGTTTAGGACATCATTAGGGTTGGTGTTGTGAGGGAGGGAGACAAAAATGTCATCTACATATCTAATCCATAAACTATTGTTTAATAAAGGGTGGGGTAAAATATGATAAAATTCTGTTAGATTAATGAGCTGTTTTAATATATGAAACGGGAAGGCCAATCTCTCATTACAACATAACTTCTTTCATTTTAATGACAAATATTACAAACAAACTTTCGGCCTGAGTATGGGATCCCCATTGTCTCCCATACTCAGTAACATATATATCGAACTAACAGAATTTTATCATATTTTACCCCACCCTTTATTGGCGAGTTCTTCTATAGCTCATCGTGGCGCAGCGGTCAAACGCATGCACGCTCATCTGCAAGGGTCCAGGATCGAATCCCAGCATGGTAAAAATACGCTTAGGTGTTTTGACTTTACTAAAACTGATTGCAGGTTGCAATTTTTGTGTATTTACTACTACTCCTGGTTTGGTATTCCCTCACCATAGGCGGTACCCTGTTTTGACCCTACGCCTGAGAATTAATGGACGTGAGAAGCATAACAGATTCTGATCAATACTGAATGAATATATTCATTCATCATGAGAAGTATTGTCGAGTTCTTCTTTTAGCTCATCGTGGTGCAGCGGTCAAAGGCATACAAACTCATCTGCAAGGGTCCAGGATTGAATCCCAGCATGGTGAAAATACGTTTAGGGGTTTTGGCTTTACTAAAACTGATTGCAGGTTGCAACTTTTGTGTATTTACTACTACTCCCTGGGTTTAGTATTCCCTCACCATGCGCGGTACCCTGTTTGACCCTACGCCCGAGTGTGAGCGGGAGGAGCTTGGCATATTCTGATCAATACTGGTGAATGAATTTATTCATTCATCATGAGAAGTATTGTCGAGTTCTTCTTTTAGCTCATCGTGGCGCAGCGGTCAAACGCATGCACGCTAATCTGCAAGGGTCCAAGATCGAATCCCAGCATGGTGGAAATACCTTTAGGGGTTTTGGCTTTACTAAAACTGAGTGCAGGTTGCAACTTTTGTATATATATATATATATATATATATATATATATATATATATATATATATATATATATATATATATATATATATATATAT
>JABUQX010113717.1:0-5000 GCA_015478945.1 Trachelipus rathkii
GTTGTACTTCGTTCATTCGATGGGTGTTTAACCGTTTTCGCATTTATCAAACGCTCGCGTTTTCGTGCGCCGCTAATAGGAGTGAATGGCGGTTTTTTTTTTGGGGGGGGCATGGTTGTGGCCCACCTGGGCCAAGGGATGAACCCTACGTTGACGAGATGCCACAGTGAGGGCCCGTCGCAGTCCGTGAGGCTCTAGGGTGGATTTTTCTGACTGCGACGAGTTCTCACTAAATGGTATAAAGATGGCGGTAATGGGCTTTCTTTTTGTTTGCGTCATATTCTTCCACTACTTTTTCTGTTTCCGTTGCATGTTACGCACCTTTCCCCCAGTCAATGGGGAGAGAAGGTGGATGATGATAATATATATATATATATATATATATATATATATATATATATATATATATATATATATATATATATATATATATATATATATATATATATATATATATATATATATATATATATATATATATATATATATATATATATAGTTTTGCTTGTTCTGAATTTGATAGCTATGGAATCTTTAAGTGAAAATTTGAATTTATGTAATATATTTTTTAATAACCATGAATGAAAGATATTTAAATTTGTATATTTTTTTCTTCTTTGTAGGTTGGTACAGGGGGGGGGGGGGAAAGAGCCATGAAATTCAGAATCCCACGAATTTGGAGAGAACCAACTGACCACTCCAACAATTGCTTCTTTTGTTTGGTGGAGCAGTCCAAACGTAGTGCTGCCAAAAATGCCGCTGCTATCATATATCCAGACTAGAGGTGTAGCGGATATCCGCATCCGCATCCGCATCATTTTTCGCTATCCGCATTCGCATCCGCATGAATTTTTATACGGATAGCGGATAGTATTCATTTATGAATTATGAGACTAAATGTTCCTCAACTTTCTGGAACGCAAGATGAACGGCAAGATACTGCAATTTTGAGAAATTGTATTATTCTTAATAAACCGTTTGAAGAGGTAACTAAGACTAGACTAGGCTCAGAAAGTTCTTGTTTGTCAGACGGGATTCCTCTAGTTTCAACGATGAAAGCTGTGCTAAATACTGTTATCAAAAGTAAGGGAATTTCAAAGATGACAGAAACACTCATGCTGGAGGTAGATTATAGATTTCAGATTCTGCAAAACGATTAAGCATGTGCAATAGCAACTTTTCTGGATCATAGATAAGAAACCAAATTTCTTGAACCACGTGTTTCCCTGAAGGTTAAAATTTATTTAGTATGCCCATGTGATGAAATGCTGCTAAAAGTAGAAATTTCACCAGCCAAAAAAAGGAAAATATTGCAGAAACAAGCACACATTCACCATCTGTTAGCGAAACCATTGCTGAATCCATGAACGTTCTTTTGGCTTCTATCAGGGATGAAGAGTCTTGTTCAGAGGTGTCAAAAGACACTCTGTCATTGATCGAAGATTATCAAAAGCGAAAACTCTTGAAATCGGATTAAGATCTATTGGTTTGATGGCGTGAAAATTGTAAAAGTTTTCAACATCTTGCAGAACTTTCCAGGGAATACTTAGCGTGCCCTTCAACAAGTGTAGCTAGTGAGCGTCTTTTCAGCGATGCAGATCTCATTTACGAAGAAAAGTGAAGCAAACTCTCCGTTGAAATGGCTCAGAAGCTTTAGTTTTTGAAGCATAATTTGAGAATTATTAATTTCAAGTATTATTATATATACGAGTATAACCTTCTTCCGAATGGTTGGAGGCTGGGGAAAGAAATATATATATATATATATATATATATATATATATATATATATATATATATATATATATATATATATATATATATATATATATATATATATATATATATATATATATATATATATATATATATATATATATATATATATATATATATATATATATATATATATATATATATATAATATTTATGTCTTTATAACTCTATATATATATCTATATATACGCTATATATATCCACATATATATATATATATATATATATATATATTTTGTTTTATATATATATATATATATATATATATATATATATATATATATATATATATATATATATATATATATATATATATATATATATATATATATTATACATGTTGCTAAAATTCTAAAAACTTAACTATCCGCTATCCGCATCCGCAATCCGCGGATAGTGATTTTTACTATCCGCATCCGCATCCGCATCCTCGGATAGTGAAAAATCACCATCCGCTACACCTCTAATCCAGACCTTCCGTCATCCATTGCCCAAGTGCCACACTCTCCTGAGCTCCCTGTACCCATTCTTCCAAAGGGAAGACAGCCATCTTCAGAAGAAAGCAGCAAATCAGAAGACAAGAAGCGTATTAGAAGACGATGAAGTCGTTGATCCTGAATATAGTGTAGCTGAGGAGAGAAACCCATATTTCCCCAACCAAGAAAACATCAACGACATTATAAGATATCTTGGTCTCACAAAGTTCAATGCCGAACTTTTGACGTCAAGATTCAAGCAGTGGAATTTGCTACATGAAAGTGTGAAAGTCGCAAGTCAGAGAAAACGTCACCACTCTTTTTCAGCTTTTTCCACCAGTCAAGATGGGCTTTGCTTTTGCCACAATGTGACAGGTTTGTTTGAGGCACTTGGAATTTCCTGTAACCCCTGCGAGTGGCGCCTCTTCATTGATAACTCATCGATGAATCTCAAAGCTGTGCCACTTCATAACGGGAACATGTATCCATCTCTTCGCTTGGCTCACTTGGTGCAGCTCAAAGAGAAACACAGCAGCGTGAAGCTATTGCTAGGTGCCTTGAAATATGAACAAAACAATTGGAAAGTTATGAGAGATTTTAAAATGATGGCCTTCCTGATGGGTCTCCAAGGCGGCTTTACCAAGTTTCCATGTTACCTTTGTCTCTTTGACAGCAGGGCCTCCGCAGAACACTACCAAAGGCAAGATTTGCCACAGTGAACTGAGTTCGGTGTAGGCAGAAGCAATGTCAAATTGGAGCCTCTGTTGGACCCCCAGAAAATATTGTTTCCTCTCCACTACACATAAAATTAGACTTCATGAAACAGTTTGTCACAGCTCTAGATAATAAGTCCAGCTTTTATCTACCTACAAGGCTTCTTCCTTAAGCTATCTGAGGCATAGGTCAAAGCCGGTGTCTTCGTCGAACCACAAATAAAAAAGATCATAGAGTACAAGGAATTTCCGAAGAATCTGAATAGGACTAAAAAAAGCAGCTTGGAACAGCTTTGTTGCAGTGGTTCGTGGCTTCCTTGGGAATTACGTCCGAAAACTATGAAGAGCTTGATGAGACCTTGGTCAGGAATTACGGCAAAATGGGGCTGCAGGGTATCCCTCAAAGTTTATATCCTTGACCATATTGTGAAATTTAAGGAGAACATGGGGTCATACTCAGAGGAGCATGGCAAGCAATTTCACCAGGATATTCTGGACTTTGAAAGCTGCTACCAAGGATCATATAACGAAAACATGTTTGGAGACTACATTTGAGGGGTAATTCGTGAAAGCAACTTACCGTATAAGCGTAAATACAGAAAAACTTCTCGCTTCTAAATATTTGGAGGTCTCTATTGTATAAACTAAGAATAAATAAATGCAACTTTTGAGTTATATGTCGTTTTCTTCTGCTTTGTGCAACCCGGAATGATTATATTCACTAATTTTTTATATCGGAATTGGCAAATTTGTGAAATATCATAATCCTGGTCACAAAATCAAAGTTTGGCGGAAATATTAGTCATTTTTCATACCTTCTCTAGGTATAAGAAAATAGGAAATTACAATTGTTGCCCAAAGACAAAAAATGTGTTACATAGGGTCATTGACTCTTTTCGATTTTCGAAATTAATAGTTCTTTCATATATATATATATATATATATATATATATATATATATATATATATATATATATATATATATATATATATATATATATATATATATATATATATATATATATATATATATATATATATATATATATATATATATATATATATATATATATATATATATATATATATATATATATATATATATATATATCAGTGGCATAGTTAAGGGATAGGCTGGGTAGGCAGTGCCTTTCTTATTTTTAAGAACAAATTAAAAATTTTAAAAAAAAAATTTAAAAAATATAAAAAATGTTAATATAATAAGAAACCATAAGAAAATTAAACTACAAAATCTTAAAGAAATATAAACAAAAAATGAGCTATTTATGCTTTGCCTGCCTATCTACTGCATAACTTGCCTACCTAAGGTACGCGTAGCTAAAATAAAATATATCCTATATTTGCAATGATATTAAGGCAGGCGAGCCTGCCGTGCGTCGTATGTTGCCATATAAGGGACGTCTATTTAAAATTTCTTTGGAAACCTTTTTCCGCGTGCATCTTTAATTAATCTCATTATATATACTATATATATATATATATATATATATATATATATATATATATATATATATATATATATATATATATATATATATATATATATATATATATATATATATATATATATATATATACTATATACTACTATATATATATATATATATAGCCCCTAGGAAAAAATAATTTAATTTCACCCCTTCAACGTCTATATTAATGTTTACTAACTTTAAAACTTTAGTTCCCCATACCATATTTTCTTAAAACATTGAAAAGACAATATTGGGGGAATGTAATAGGGATGGCGTCAAGGGGAAGGAGGCAGATTCAAGGGTGCAAGGCGCTCGACTCCTCCCATTCCCCCAATTTATGACCGTATAACGCACGCAGGCAGAAGTAGTTCGGTAGTTAATACATAAAAAAAAAATTTAATTACTTTTCAAAAATTTTCGCTTTGCCTCTAAAAATGCTTATTTTTATCTGTACTTTCGTTTGATATAAAGCTACATTTATTAATTTACCCTATTAGCGTGTGGGCGTTAAGTAACTTTAACCATATATATATATATATATA
>JABUQX010113717.1:12500-15000 GCA_015478945.1 Trachelipus rathkii
ATATATCATATTATTATCATATATA
Source organism: Trachelipus rathkii (assembly GCA_015478945.1). NCBI lineage: Eukaryota > Metazoa > Arthropoda > Malacostraca > Isopoda > Trachelipodidae > Trachelipus > Trachelipus rathkii. The sequence goes on from JABUQX010113717.1 coordinate 12,526, forward strand.
TATATATAATATATATATTATATATATATATATATATATTTATAAGTAGGGTGAATAATATTGGTGAATCTTTTATAATAAAATTAGGGACGGTTTTTTAGGGGGTTTGAGAGTTTGTATCCCCAGGTCACCTGTTAACCTCTTAGGTGATGACGTAACCTCGCCTACGACGAGGTTACGCAGTTATGACTCATCATAAAGGGCTGCCCCTACCCCCTTTATGTTTCAATCTTGTATCCAGCCTTAGGGTTGGTGTTAGGGAATTGGTAAAGGGTTGAAATTTGGTATACTTATAGGTGGTGACGTTACGAAAGCTTGCTGTAGCGGTCCGCTGTTTCGATCTTTCAGTATCTACTTTTTAGAGACATCATATCGTGTTAAAATGTGTATCACATATAGATACGCCAAGGTTACGTGAGGATTGTGTTCGATCTCTGAGGTGCTACTTCTTAGAGTCGACGTATACCGTTCAAATTTGGTAATCCTCCTTCTTATGACGTAACCTCGTCGTAGACTAGGTTATGTCAGTAGTAGGAGGGGTATTTCGCTCGTGTTGGTCATTTTGACCACAGGTGCCAGGAACCTACCTGAGGCTTTTTTGGCACCGTAATTTTTGTCACCCCTTCGAAGAAGGTGTGTGCCAGCCGGATGTGGAGCATCCGTCGTACGTGTCACCCCCCTATTTTGCCCCCCGCCCCCCTAATTTTGAGAACCCCCTCTTTTTTTTTTTTGATCCGTTAGTTAGTTTTTTTAAGTTTGTGTAGTTTATTTTGTTCATAGTTCTTTCAAGGGCTTTTTTTTTTTTTTTTTTTTTTTTTTTTTTTTTTTTTTAATGGTGTCAACCTTGTTGTTTTTTCGTTGCGTCCGTCATTTTGTTTTATAAAGCGTTCTTGTTATTCATCGTCATAATTTTCAATCGTCGCCTCATCCGGGATGAATCGCAAATTCATCGTCCACGCTCGCGTCAAACGTTTTAACAAATTCCGCGGAGTCCGTCGCATTCGTAGCAAAGAACCACGCGCAAAGAACCGCTAAGTAGAAAGGCCAATAGCTAAGGTGTACTTTCATACGTTTTATACGTTGTAATTATTATTATTTTAACTTGAAACAACGAGAATTAAGGTTTAGTATTATATTTTACGAAAACACTTCGTTTTTTATTAAAACTTATACCAAATATTTTATAGGACCTCCGAGAACCATACTATATTTTCAAATTCATCTTTCACTATATATAAGTATTATAAATATATATATATATATATATATATATATTATATATATAATATATATATTATTTTATTTTATAAATGTATATATATATATATATATATATATATATATATATATATATATATATATATATATCTTAACATAATACGCTTTTATGCGAAAGGAATTATTTGGGTTTTTTAAAATATTGAAAAGGAATATTGTTCCATCAAGCTGGCCAGGCTTGCAATGTAACTATATTCTTTACAGCTCCTGTTCAGGAACTTCCTCTTCACCATAAGGTGCAAAAGGGATTCTAAATAAATAAGGAAATTCGAGTTTTTCAAAATCTCCATGCCTATTAATCTCCAAATAACTTTCATAGATAGATATGCCCGTAAGTTATACATGCATAGCTTTTCAAATTTTATAATAAAAATATTTTAAATTTTTTTTATTTTAATATCTATACAATATTTATTTATATTAATTGAAGAATAATAATAAATATTTTTTCTCCGAGGGACTTAACTAATATATTTATTTATTAACTTGTCCAATTTATTTATCTTCACTACTGTATTAATACTATATAATATATATATATATATATATATATTTATATATTTATATTATATATATATATATATATAATATATAAAATATATATATATATTATTAATATATATATATATATATATATTATATATATATATATTATAACATGGGTAAGCAAGCGAGCTTATAAAACTGCACACACACCTTCCTCTCTCGAAGAGTTTTTATATTTTTCGTTTTATATGTTTCGTACAGGATATTGTACATATAGGAGTTAATTCATAATATACAATTTAAACTTGTAAAATAAAAGCATTTATAACATTTACAATATTTTATAATGTATTTTATTTGATATACTTTCTCTAATGCATCTAAACCGATTTCGAAGACAAACGTGGAATCATTATTTTTATCTCGTTTGTGTAGCATTATTAGCACTGGGTGTGCGTGTGAAAAAACAAAATCTAAAATACAAAAAACTGATTTTGAACGTGACTTTACAGCAACATAACAGGACAATATAGCATTAGAGTTTTTTTAGTAAAAATACCTGACGTTGCCTGTGCTAAAAGCCTCAAGATCAACTTGAATATTATTACCAACATTAAGCAAGAGAAGTTTGTTCATAGGTACTTTATATATATATTATATATATATATATATATATACTATATATTATTATATTATTAATATATAATATAT
>JABUQX010113717.1:20000-21309 GCA_015478945.1 Trachelipus rathkii
CAGACATGCTTCCTTATATTCTAGTGAGTATGCTAGTATGCAGTGCCTGTGGTGAGGAAGAACTAGACAATTCATCACCGTGTGAGACTTGCGGTACGGCTCGAACTGAAATATTCAAATTGAATTTGGAAGCAACAGAAGAGTATGAGAAGTGCCCCGTTGATCTATTTCTCAACTATATATTCAGATTTGCTGAAACACAAGAAGTCAAACCATACTAAAGTTGCAGCTCATAATGGCGTAAGTTTCGACAATCAGTTTGTTTACAGCAAACTGCTTGCCAGACCTACCGTCCATTCCATATCTTCCAACCCTGTGAAACGTGGAACCAAAATTATAACTATGACCGCTAACCACAATATCCATTTTAAGGATACGTTAATGTTTATGCCTTGTGCCTTGAAAAAACTCCCTAAGTGCATGGGTATTACAGGTGAGCTTTCTAAAGGATTCTTTCCTTACCGTTTTCTTACCCTTGAGAATATAAATTACAAGGGAAAAATTCCGGCTAAGGAGGCTTTTGAGACACATCGTATGTCCGACAGTGAAAATGTGGATTTTGATCGTTGGTACCAAACATTTTACGATAAGGAGTATGACATTATGAAGGAGTGTACAACCTACTGTGTCCAGGATGTTAATATTCTTCGACAATCCTTCGAGAAATTCAGGGGTATCTTTCTTAAGGATCATAAAGTCGACTGCCTACTTGATTGTTCTACCATTGCTGCATTATCGTTCATGGTATATAAAATGCATTTCATGCCTGCAAATACATTGGCTCATATAGGACGTACTGATGACTCCAACTACTCGTATGACGGTGTGAAATGGCTTACATTCATGGAAATGTACAAGGGTAACCGAATCGAACATGCAAGGAATGGAGGCGAACGCAAGTTTAAAATCAAAAATAGGTAAACCTGACGGTTACGTTGAAATTCCAGCTGAAGACTACGTGCCCCTTGACATTAACGAGTTCTTATCTTCTCGTCAACTCAACGTTAATGAACAAACGCTAGAACTGAATAACAGCCGTCCAGCTCCGCCACCTGGTACACCCATGAAGAAGATAGTCTTACTCTTCCACGGATGTGTTTGGCATGGACATCAAGCATGTAAGAAAGGATTAGAAACTCTCCATGGCGTGTCAAGTCTTGATAGGTACAGTAAGACCATGAGACAAGAAGCGGATTACAAGTCACAAGGGTATGAAGTAATTAGAATATGGGAGTGCGAATGGACGAAAATGAAAAAAGAGTGTGAGGTCAGCATTGTAAACAACAACGATGAACCACGAACAGAGAAG
>JABUQX010113718.1:20000-26991 GCA_015478945.1 Trachelipus rathkii
TTATGCATACACTTACACATAAATATAAAAAATTATTTTTACTAGATTGTTTTATATATATATTACTATAATATATATATATATTTAATATATATATAATTATATATATATATATTATATATAATATATTTATATATATATATATATATATATATTAGAATATATTATAATATATAAAGCTACAGCCCCTCCATGCCAAGTTTACACGAGCCGCCACTGTATATATACATATATACATATATATATATATATATATATATATATATATATATATATTATATATAATATTATATATATATATATATATATATATATTTATAATATATATATATATCATATATATTAGGGTGTCTCAAAATATGTAGCTACTCTTTGAAAGACTATAACCACTTTATTTTTTTGACACATAGTGACAAGTTTAAAGGCTTGAAATTACAAGAACATACATGTATTTAAAGATCATGTTCGCAAATGCTCAAAATAATGACCGCCATTGTCCAGACACAGCTGATAACACGAACCAATGGAGTCGCAAACGAAACGAAGCAGTTCATTTCGAATGTCGCGACATTGTCTTTCGATTTGCAATTTCAATTCATTTATCAATCTTGGTTTTGAGCGATAAACTCTGTCTTTGAGGTATCCGCTATAAAAGAAGTCCTTGGCATGAGATCTTTGAACGCGCAGGTATTCATACTACCCCCTTCGTCCATCCATGTGTTGGAGAATGCTGCATCGAGGTGAGTGCTTACATCGCGATGGTAGTGGGGAAGTGCTGAAAGTAAATCACGTCATTATCTCAAAAAACATCTATTTAATGTGTGGACCGACCGACTCCTGCAGTAAGGTTAGGTACCTGTCGCCGCATCGACGCGCTCCGTTGAAAAAAAAACGGTCCTATGATGCCCATTGCTGATCCCACACCACACAATTAAACCTGATAGGTTTTAAATGGTGGTTCAGCTTAACACAGGGAATTTACAGGACGCCCAGTGTACAATTATGGCGATTATCGAGCGCATTTATTTAAAGGTGGCCTAATCGCTCAGATAATTTTGTATGGAACACTGCATCTTTTTGGGGCCCATTTAGCCCGGTACCAATTCAGCAAGACCTGCAATTCTACCTGTCAGATCGCTCATGAAGAGGGCATGGAGTAGTTTTTTGGTAATGTAGCATTTCCAACGTAGACGCTTCAAGATGCGATGGACGCCATCTTTGAGATGTGTGTCTCCGAGCCGTTTGTCGTAGAGATTTCTGTGGGGATCAGATGAAGGTTTCATGTAGCCTGCTTTTCTTCGAAGGGTTGTGATGACGTGGTCGATCCAGAACGTTTCTTGTTTGACGTTGTGGAACGGTTCCATCTGCATAAATTTCTCTCTGATGCGGCAATGGTCCGTGCGTTGGTGGTCGTTTAGCGAACTCCCATTCTGAATCGTCTTTTCACTTCTGTAGCGTTTTCAGTGGTCCAATAGGCATTTTAAGGACAAACATTTCTCTTCAAAGTAAGTTGATCTCTTGTCATTCTGTTACACGTAGTTACATCTGAAAAACAAAGCTGTCAATGTGTTGTACCTTTTTTTGACGTACGCGTATATAATATATATTATATATATTATATATATATATATAGTATACTATATTATATATATATATATATATATATATATACGTAGATTTTTTTTATGACTCTTACTATATAAAAATTGTTTTTTGTTTTTTGTTTTTTGTTTTTACATTTAAGTAAAAATTTTCTTCTTTATACTTTTTTTTAAAATTTTTGTTAATTTTTTTATTTATTTTAAAATTTTCACTTATTTATTTTGAATAAAAAAAAAAGAACGATTTTAGTGTCTAGCCTGTGAAATAGAACCAGTTGGAGATTTTTAAAACAATACCTCCTAAGTTATAACGCATACCCGTAGCACAGCGTTAGCAACAGACTGATAAAACATCGTCAGCTCAAGGAATTGTTAAACAACTTCCTTCAAGCAACAAGTCAACCCGTAAAAAGGTGTTAATCTCTAGTTAAGCAATGGTAATGCAAATCTGTAAAACAGTATTTTTTAATGCAAAGACTTCCCCGTTGAACGGTGACAACGACTCACCTGTACCAAAGAGTCTGTCAAAGAAATGTTAAAAAACTATTTTAAACGCATGGGAGCTATCCCGTAGAACGGTGATAGCGACTGACCTGCAAACAGTATCAGAAAAGAACGAGGCAAACTGTTATTCTTTTACCTTGGTCTCTCAAGTTTCTTTGAATGATGAAAATACATGCTCAACTTAATAAGAAAATAGCTGTGTAATCTTAAATTCTATAATATATATATATACTATCATACTTATACTATATATATAATATAAAGTATATATATATATATATCTATATATATATATATTTCATATATATATATATATATACTATATATATACATTATATATATATATATATATATATATAGTATATATATTATATATATATTTATATAAATATTATATATATAATAATATATATATATAATATTATATACTATACTTATTATACTTATACAATAGTATATATATATATGTATATATAATATTATGATTATATACTACTATAATATAATATATATATATATATATAAAAAGAATTCTACATGACGTCTTGGCTTATAAAATTGATATAATAATTTTAAAAATAAATACATATTCTCCTTCTTTAACATAATCAGAATACACTCGAATTAACAGGAATATTTTAAAATTATCGATAAAACACTTCAAAATAACAGTATAATAATCCAACTCTTCATAAAATAATAATATTTGTAAAATGCATCACTGAACAACCATTGTACAAACGGACAAAAAAAGCTTAAACATTACTTATAAGACAGTGTTTCTCAAGACCTTTTAATGTTCTCGCGACCGCCCCGAAAGCCAAACACGCATAAAGTTCAGCTACCTCCGAGGAACCCAATAAAAATTACCCCATAAATATATATATATATATTATATATATAATATATATTATAGTATATATATAATATATATATATATTTAATATATAATATATATATATATACTATATATATATAATTACATATTTAATTTCACATGTTAAATATTTCCCTTGATACAAAGCATGCTGTTCGATGCATTAGGTAATATAATTTTCTATTTTATTAAGTATTAACTTTTATAAATACACAAACTTCGCTAACATCTTGATTTAGAAATATTTTACTTTTTCGTGACCCCACCACCCAACCACACCGTATGATCCCTGCTCGTGGCCCCTTATTGGGCAGGTCGCGACCCCCGGTTTAGAAGCGCTGCTTTAAGATAACTAAAATAAAGTTACTAATGATTTCTGTAGAAGCAATAAATTGGGTCTACTTCTTGATGAATTTAGCGGATGAATACTAAAGTTGATAACAATATTGACTAAGTTAATAAAGGTACATTTTAATACGCAATAAAAAGGTTAAAATAATAATTGGTGTGCGAAATTTTAGAAAGTAAATTTATTCTTAATAAACAAAATAAGAAATAATGCGTTAAAAAGAAGCTAAAAGGGGCTGGTTAAGAAATCATAAAATCTTATCTAGGAAACTACTTATGTCCTTTTCAGCAAAAATAAATCCTACATTAAGATAAGGTTATTAATATTCTGAATCAAATAAAAATACTTAATTACAGCTTTAAATAATAAATATAATAAATAAACATTGTAAATAATAAATTGTAGCCCTCAGGGCAATTATAAATAATTATAAAGGAGTAACTATTTCATTTAAAGCATTCTTCATCTAATAAATAAGATTAAAATTGTAAATGACTTACCATTAAATGAATATGCTTGCATTAACAGTTTACATAAAGTCCTCTTCACGTACTTTACTCTTATATCGACAAAATAAATTTTGCACTTTACACATTTACAGTTCAGGTTAGGTTCGTAAATATCTTCGGAATTCTATTAATAAATAAGTCTATTAGTACTTTTTTCATATTTATCATAATGAGGCCAGCGCAAAAGCAACATGATAAGAAAAAATATAGTGTAAAACTGGTGAAGCATTTTTTTGAAAGTTTACATACTATATAATATAATATATATAGTATAGTATATATATATAACTATACTATATATATATATACATATACTTATAATATAATATATACCTATATAATATTATATAGATATATATAATAGTATAATATATAAATAAATACGTATATAAAATTATATTACATATCATATAATATATATTACTAACTATATATATATATACTATAATACTATACTATATATACTACTATATATATATATATTATATATATATAATATAAATAAACTGTATATAATATAGAATATATATAAATATATATATATATATATATATTATATAATATATATACTATATATATCAGGATAATACTATATACTATAATACTAAAGTATATATATATATTAATATATAGTATATATTTAAAACTTATACTATATATATATATATATATATATAATAATATATATTATACTTATACTATATAAATATATATATTTATATGAATATATATATATAATCATATATAGTATATAATTTATATTAAATATAGCTATATATATATACTATAATAGTAATATATATATACTAGATTATATAATCAATACTATGATATATAATAATATATAAATATTAATATATACTATATATACTATATATATATATATATATACTATATATATATATATATTATATCATACTATACTAATATATATATATAATACTAATTATATATACTTGGTACTATATTGCGCATATTGCCTATTTTTCGGACAATTTTGTTCTTTATGGGAAACAATACATAAAACCAATTGCTCTAAACATAATTGATTATTTGATGTAATCTTAAAACTTTTCTTAAAATTTTCTCTTTGATAACATCGCTAAAAACTAAAACAACAGCAAGCACGCGCAGCAAATATAGGGAGTTGAATACTTTATTCCAAATTAACAATGATCAATGCATGCCGATAAAAAAAATTCCATAAGTCGACGTTTCGGGAAGTGTACTATTCCAATCATCAGGAAAACTTCATTTTTTTGATCTTATATTATTTACATTTTTATTTTTTTAATCTTAAAAACAAAACAAATAAAAACTATTAATATAAAGCCAATTCGATCTGAAACAAGGGAAATGATATCCGCATAAAATACCACTCGTTTTCAAGTTTATGAAAGTTGCAGTTGATTAGGACAACTATCACTGTTGAGAGAAGGTTTAAGACTTTGCAATATGCGCAGTGCATTCTCAGAATTTTTTAAAATCAAAGAATTCAGCGTTGATTTGGGTTGGATATAAGTGAAGATAGCTTGTTTTATATATTATACTACTATATATCAATATATATATATATATATATATATTACTATATTATATACCTAATATATATATATTATATATATATATTTAATATATACCATATATATAATATATATACTATATATACTATACTACTATATATATATCATATTAATATAAATATATATTATATAGTGTCCCATATAGCATAAGTTGTACATATTTAGATATATATTACATCGCGTAGAATTTCTATAATTTTTCAAGGAACGCCACATACTAAAGCAGCCGAGACTGCACCACCTGCCGTTAAATTTGGCAACCCTAATCCGTTAAATTGGCAAAGCCTATTCCGTTAAATCTGGCACCCTAATCCGCTAATTTTGAGCTTTTTTGGTACTTTTTTACTAATTTTTTACCATTTTTTTTTGCTCAATTTTGCCTACTTTTTTAACGCACTTTAGCCAGGATTTGTCGGGGGCCATAGAATCTGGCACCTATCCGTTAGAACTTGGCACCTTTTTTAGCATTTTTTGGCACTTTCTCAGCAGAGCAGTCTCCCGCATTTGAAGCTTTTCTGTCCGAATAACTTCAGCGTCAAGAACCCCAACTCCGGAGGATTGTGGGGATTTTTTCCCATTGCGCAAGCCCTACGCCACCCAGGTTCGAAACCCACAAAAGACCCTTCGAAAAAATCCATCCATTGAGAAAGAGGTCTCTGAAAAGATATCCCGAGTCATGATCCCGCCGCAATTGACTTAGAAGAAACTACATATAATACACCCCTACACCAATTCATAGTAAAAGTACGACGTTCCGACAGAGATCATTGCACTACCGTCTCAAAGTATAGCGGTTTTTAAGGTCGGATGCCAGACCGAATTTAAGGGTCTGAAAGAGACCGAAACTTCCGAGGTTCTGAGCCATGAATCACTACAATAGAGTATCCTGTAGCCCCACAACGTGGGACCGGCGGAGCACCTCGAAAAAGGAAGTCTATATCCGCGCATCCTAGAAGGGTAACTTTAATCAAATTAATCGCAGAAAGACATAAAAACAATAGGGAGGGCATGGTGTAGAGGAGGCCATAGAGTCATACGGTGGACGGTTAAAGTCGGAAAGATTCGAATTCGGGTACGGAGTCTAGAGCACCCCCACACCCCCAGCGGAAATATGTTAAATGAACATGAAAAAAAAGAAGGAAGAAATGCATGGGAATTGCAAAACCAGAGGAAAGAAGAAGAAAAGGCAAGAAGCAAGAAGAAGCGCAAGCAAGGAATGGGAAAGGCAGGAAGAGAGGAAGGACAGAAGGGCAATGAGGAAGGATTGAGTAGCGACGAAGCGCATTCAGAGTTCAAGGTACCGGACACCGAGTAGCTGAGAAAAGCCGGGCGGTACCTAGTTAGTAACATCATTCGTCTCTAATTAATACACATTTATCATTACTGCTTACAACATAAACTGATTTAGTATTTAAATAATAAAAACAGAACATGTACATAATCGTCAAATTGCCATTTGCCCATCTTGCAAAGCATAACCCGTTCTTTCAATACAATTTGATTGAAGACTGATGCATTTATATTTTCAAATCTCTATTTTCAATTTTATACCCCCTCCTTGAATATGA
>JABUQX010113719.1:0-12512 GCA_015478945.1 Trachelipus rathkii
ATAGATTGGCTTTAAAGTGAGGAAATACGATGGTGACTGGATTTTCATAGCTTTTATAGTTTTGAAGTAAAAAGGTTCTTAATTCATTTAGATAAAAATTTTAAAAACTGTATATTTCTATTATTTGGTCAATGATAGATAGTAATGTTCAATAGCTCGTGAAAATACGTCGTAAGAAAAAGTGCTGGAAACGTTTTGAGATTGGGTTTTTTAAATGAGGAATACGAATGGGAACTTTGGATTTCAATAGCTGTTATAGGTCAGCTTGGAGTTAACTAGGTTTCTTAATGATATAGATCAGAACAATTCTAAAATTGAGATTAGAATTATCCTGCTTTTTTTTTAAAATGAAAACATATAAAATGTCCCATCAGCTTCGTGAAATACAATCAGTAGAAAGAGTGACTTGAAAGCTTTTGATTGGGGTTTTTAAATGTTGAGAAAATACGATGGTAACCTTTGGATTTTTAACAAGCTTGTTTAGTTTTTGAGTAAAAGTTCTCTAATTCCATAGAAAAAAATTCTAAAATTTGAATAAATTTTTGGTTTTTTGAAATTCAAAAATATAAATTCATTCCTCCTGAAATACAGTCGTAGAAAAGTGAGTAAAACGTTTTTAGATTTGTTTTTAGTGAGGAATACGATGGTGAATTCGGAATTTTAACATAGCTTTTATAGTTTTGGAGTAACACGCGAGAGGTCCTAATTCAATTCATGAATACTGGGCGATCGGAAAAGAATTCTAGGAAAGTTGCATAAATTTTGGGAGTGTAATTTTTGCATAGATTGCAAACATACACAAATGTCCATTGAGCTGTGAAATACAAGTCGGTAGAAAGAATGACTGGAGAGGTCGTCAGAAGAGATTTCCCTTGGAAGAGATGACGAGGGAGGCGGGGGGTAAGGCCGTGCGAGGGGCGTTTTAGATTGGTTTTTAAAAGTAACGATGGGTTGTATCTTTGAAACTTTCTCGAATAGCTGACTTTTCCTTTTTAAAGTAAAATTATTTAAAATTAATTAGATAAAAATTTTAGAAATGAGATAAATTTTGGTTTTTTTGAAATTCCAAACATATAAATGTCCATAGCTATAGTGAAATACAAGTCGTAGAAAAGTGACTGGAAACGTTTTTAGATTGGGTTTTATGTAAGGAATACGATTGTGACTTTGATTTTCAATAGCTTTTATCGTTTTGGATTAACAGCCCTGAATTCAATTTCATAAAAAACCTAGTTTGATGTATTTTTGTTTTTTTTTAAATCCACAGTTATAAATGTCTCCTCCTGAAATACAGTCGTAGAAAAGTGACTGGAACGTTTTTAGATTGGGTTTTTAGTGAGGGAATACGATGGTGAATTTGCATTTTTTATACCTTTTGTAATTTTGGCACGAAAGGGCGAGAAAAAGGAAGAAAACTCATCTAAAAATTGAAAATTTTGGGGGTTGCAGTCGGGACATATAAAGTCCATAACTCGTGAAATACAAGTCGTAAAAAGGTGACTGAACATTTTTAGATTGGGTTTTAAGTGAGGAATACGATGATGACTTCGGATTTAAATACCTGTTATAGTTTTGGAGTAAAAGGTTCTTAATTCATTTAGATACAAATTTAAAAATTGATAAATTTTGGTTTTTTGAAAATTCAAACATATAATTTTGTTTACGCATAGCTCGTGAAAATTACAAGTCGGTAGAAAAGTGACTGGAAACGTTCTTAGATTGGGTTTTAAGTGAGGAATACGATGGTGACTTTTGGATTTTCAATTGCTTTTATAGTTTTGGAGTAAAAGGCTGCCACAGTACATCGCCGAGAATTCTGAAATTTGAATAAATATGTTTGTTTTATTATTAAATTCAAAACTGGCCAGATCCATAGCTCGTGAAATACAAATCGTAGAAAGGTGACTGGAACTTTTTTGATTGGGTTTTAAGTGAGGATAACGATGATGACTTCGGAATTTAAATACCAGTTATAGTTTTGGGAGTAAAGGTTCTTATTTCAAATTAGATAAAAATTATAAATTTGATAAATTTTGGTTTTTTTGAAATTCAAAAATATAAATGTCCATAGCTCGTGGAAAATACAAGTCGGAGAGAAAGTTGATCTGGAACGTTTTTTGGTAGATTGGTTTTAGGTGAGCAATACGATGCGTGGGATTTGGACTTTTTAATAGCTTTTATAGTTTTGGAGTAAACGGTTCTTAATTTAATTCATTTAGATAAAATTCTAAAATTTTGATAAATTTTGGTTTTTTGAAATTCAAACATATAAATGTCCATAGCTCGTGAAATACAAGACGTGGAAAGGTGACTTGAACATTTTAAATTGGGTTTTAAGTGAGGAATACGATGGTGATTTTGGATTTTCAATAGCTTTTATAGTTTTGGAGTAAAAGGTTGTTAATTCAATTAGATGAAAATTCTAAAATTTGATAAATTTTGAGTTTTTGAAATTCAAACATATAAATGTCCATAGATCGTGAAATACAAGTCGTAGAAAGTGACTGGAAACGTTTTTTAGAATTTGGTTTTAAGTTGGAGGGAACACGCTGTGACTTTGGATTTCCAAATAGCTTTTTATATTTTTTTGAGTAAAAGGGTTCTATTTTCATTTAGATATAAATTTCTAAAATTTTGAATAAATTTGTTTTTTTGAAAATTCAAACATATAACATGTCCATAGCTCGTGAAATCAAGTCGTAGAAAAGTGACTGGAACGTTTTTAGATTGGGTATTAAATGAGGAATACGATGGTGACTTCGGATTTTTAATAGCTGGGATAGTTTTGGAGTAAAGGTTCTTAATTCATTTTAGATTAAAATTCTAAAATTTTGAATAAATTTTGGTTTTTTGAAATTCAAACATATAAATGTCCATAGCTCGTGAAATACAAGTCGTGGAAAGGTGACTTGAACATTTTTAGATTGGTTTTTAAGTGAGGAATACGATGGTGACTTTGGATTTTCAATAGCTTTATAGTTTGAGTAAAAGTTTGTTAATTCAATTCAGATGAAATTCTAAAATTTTGATAAAATTTGAAGTTTTTGAAATTCAAACATATAAATGTCCATTAGATCGTGAAATACAAGTCGTAGAAAACAGTGACTGGAACGTTTTTAGATTGGGTTTTAAGTTAGGAATACGATGTTAACTTTTCTTTTCATTAGCTTTTATATTTTTGAGTAAAAGGTTCTTAATTAATTTAGATATAAATTCTAAAATTTGATAAATTTTGTTTTTTTGAAATTCAAACATATAAATGTCCATAGCTCGTGAAATACAAGTCGTGGAAAGGTGACTTGAACATTTTTAGATTTGGTTTTAAGTGAGGAATACGATGGTGACTTTGGATTTTCAACAGCTTTTATAGTTTTGGAGTAAAAGGTTCTTAATTCAATTATATAAAAATTCTAAAATTTGATAAATTTTGGTTTTTTGAAATTCAAACATATAAATGTCCATAGCTCGTAAAAAAGTGATTGGAACGTTTAGATTGGTTTTTAGTGAGGAATACGATTGTGACTTCGGATTTTTAATAGCTGTTATAGTTTTGGAGTAAAAGGTTCTTAATTCATTTAGATAAAAATTGTTGAAATTTGTAAAATTTTGGTTTTTTGAAATTCAAACATATAAATGTCCATAGCTCGTGAAATACAAGTCGTGGAAAGGTGACTTGAACATTTTTAGATTGGTTTTTAAGTGAGGAATACGATGGTGACTTTGGATTTTCAATAGCTTTTATAGTTTTTGAGTAAAAAGGTTCTTAATTCATTAGATAAAAATATAAAAATTGATAAATTTTGGTTTTTTGAAATCAAAAACAATAATTCATCAGGCCTCGTGTATTAATACGTCGGATAGACTGGAACGTTTTTGAGATTGGGGTTTTAAATATATGATCGAAGTGTTGTGCCGAAGGGAAAAGGAATACGATGGTGAACTTTGATTTTCAAATAGCTGTTATAGTTTTTGAGTTAAAGGTTCTTAATTCATATAGATAAAAATTCTAAAATTTGATAAATTTTGTTTTTTTTTAAATTGAAACATATAAATGTCCATAGCTCGTGAAATACAAAATCGTAGAAATGACTGGACGTTTTTAGAATTGGGTTTTTAAAGTGAGAAATACGAATGGTAACTTTGGAATTTTTAAAAGCTGTTATAGTTTTTGAGTAAAAAGTTCTTAATTCAATTAGATAAAAATTCTAAAATTTGATAAATTTTGGTTTTTTTTAAGAAATTCAAACATACAAATGTTCATTGCTCGTGAAATACAAGTCGTAGAAAAGTGAGTAAAACGTTTTTAGATTTGTTTTTTAGTGAGGAATAGATGGTGACTTTGGATTTTAAATAGCTTTTATAGTTTTGGAGTAAAAGGTTCCTAATTCAATTAGATAAAAATTCTAAAATTTGATAAATTTTGGTTTTTTGAAATTCAAACATAAATGTCCATAGCTCGTGAAATACAAGTCGTAGAAAAGTGACTGGAACGGTTTTAGATTGGTTTTAGTGAGGAATAACGGATGGTGACTTTGGAATTTCAATAGCTTCTTTATTTTTTGAGTAAAGGTTCTTAATTATTTAGATATAAAATTCTAAAAATTTTATAAAATTTGGTTTTTTGAAATTCAAAACATATAAATGTCCATAGCTCGTGAAATACAAGTCGTAGAAAAGTGACTGGAACGTTTTTAGATTGGTTTTATGTAAGGAATACGATGGTAACTTTGGATTTTCAATAGCTTTTATCGTTTTGGAGTAAAAGGTTCTTAATTCAATTGGATAAAAATTCTAATATTTGATAATTTTTGTTTTTTTTTTAAATTCAAACATATAAATGTCCATAGCTTGTGAAACAAGTCGTAGAAAAGTGACTGGAACGTTTTTAGATTGGGTTTTTTAGTGAGGAATACGATGGTGAATTCTTGAATTTTCAATAGCTTTTATAGTTTTGGAGTAAAAAGGTTTCTTAATTCATTTAGATAAAAATTCTAAAATTTGATAAATTTTGGTTTTTTGAAATTCAAACATATAAATGTCCATAGCTCGTGAAATACAAGTCGTAGAAAAGTGACTGGAACGTTTTTAGATTGGGTTTTAAGTGAGGAATACGATGATGACTTCGGATTTAAATACCTGTTATAGTTTTGGAGTAAAAGGTTCTTAATTCAATTAGATAAAAATTCTAAAATTTGATAAATTTTGTTTTTTTTTAAATTCAAACATATAAATGTCCATAGCTCGTGAAATACAAATCGTAGAAAAGTGACTGGAACGTTTTTAGATTGGGTTTTAAGTGAGGAATACGATGATGCTTCGGATTTAATAGCTGTTATAGTTTTGGAGTAAAAGGTTCTTAATTCATTTAGATAAAAATTCTAAAATTTGATAAATTTTGGTTTTTTGAAATTCAAACATATAAATGTCCATAGCTCGTGAAATACAAGTCGTAGAAAAGTGACTGGAACGTTTTTAGATTGGGTTTTTACAGGTGGGCAATACGATGGTGACCTTTGGATTTTTAAATAGCTTTTATAGTTTTTGTGTAAAAGGTTCTTTCTTAATTTATTTTAAATAAAAATTTTAAAAATTTTAAAAAATTTTTTTTTTTTTTGAAATTCAAACATATAAATGTCCATAGCTCGTGAAATACAAGACGTGGAAAGGTGACTTGAACATTTTAAAATTGGTTTTTAAGTGAGGAATACGATGGTGACTTTGGATTTTCAATAGCTTTTATAGTTTTGGAGTATAAAGGTGTTAATTCAAATTAGATTAAAAATTCTAAATTTGATAAATTTTGGTTTTTTGAAATTCAAACATATAAATGTCCATAGCTCGTGAAATACAAGTCGTAGAAAAGTGACTGGAACGTTTTTAGATTGGGTTTTAAGTGAGGAACACGATGGTGACTTTGGATTTTCAATAGCTTTTATATTTTTTGAGTAAAAGGTTCTTAATTCATTTAGATATAAATTCTAAAATTTGATAAATTTTGTTTTTTTGAAATTCAAACATATAAATGTCCATAGCTCGTGAAATACAAGTCGTAGAAAAGTGACTGGAACGTTTTTAGATTGGGTTTTAAGTGAGGAATACGATGGTGACTTCGGATTTTTAATAGCTGTTATAGTTTTGGAGTAAAAAGGTTCTTAATTCATTTAGATAAAAATTCTAAAATTTGATAAATTTTGTTTTTTTGATTCAAACAATATAATGTCCATTAGCTTCGTGAAATACAAAGACGTGGGAAAAGGTGCACTTGAACCTTTTTAAAGAATTGGTTTTTTACAGTGAGGAATACGATGGGTGACTTTGGTTTCAATAGCTTTTCTTATAGTTTTGGAGTAAAAGTTTGTTTAATTCAATTAGATGAAAATTCTAAAATTTGATAAATTTTGAGTTTTTTGAAAAATTCTAAACATATAAATGTTCCTCACGACACCATCGTGAATCAAGTCGTAGAAAACGTGACTGGAACGTTTTAGATTGGTTTTAAGTGAGGAATACGATGGGGACTTTGGATTTTCATTAGCTTTATATTTTTTGAGTAAAAGGTCTTAAATAAATTTTTGTAAATTCTAAAAATTTGATAAATTTTTCTTTTTGAAATTCAAACATATAAATGTCCATAGCTCGTGAAATACAAGTCGTGGAAAGGTGACTTGAACATTTTTAGATTGGTTTTTAGAATTTTCAATAGCTTTTATATTTTTTGAGTAAAAGGTTCTTAATTCATTTAGATATAAATTCTAAATTTGATAAATTTTTTGGTTTTTTGAAATTCAAACATATGAATGTCCATTCCTCCTGAAATACCAGTCGTAGAAAAGTGATTGGAACGTTTTTATTGGTTTTTAAGTGAGGAAAACGATGGTGACTTCGATTTTTAATAGCTGTTTTATAGTTTTGGAGGTAAAAAGGTTCTTAATTCTTTTAGATAAAAATTCTAAAATTTGATAAATTTTTTTGGTTTTTTTGAAATTCAAACATATAAATGTCCATAGCTCGTGAAATACAAGTCGTGAAAAGGTGACTTGAACATTTTTAGATTAGTTTTTAAGTGGGGAATACGATGGTGACTTTGGATTTTTCAATAGCTTTTATAGTTTTGGGGTAAAAGGTTCTTAATTCAATTAGATAAAAATCCTAAAATTTGATAAATTTTGTTTTTTTTTGAAATTCAAACATAGAAATGTCCATAGCTTGTGAAATACAAGTCGTGAAAAGTGACTGGAACGTTTTTAATTGGGTTTAAGTGAGGAATACGATGGTGATTTTGGATTTTCAATAGATTTTATAGTTTTAGAGTAAAAGGTTCTTAATTCAATTAGATAAAAATTCTAAAATTTGATAAATTTTGGTTTTTTGAAATTCAAAACATATAAATGTCCATAGCTCGTGAAATCAATCGTAGAAAGTGGACTGGAACGTTTAGATTGGGTATTACATGAGGAATACGAATGGTGGGACTTCGATCTTTAATAGCTGTTATAGGGTTTTTGGAGTAAAAAGGTTCTTAATTCATTTAGATAAAAATTCTAAAATTTAATAAATTTAATAAATCACCATTTTCTATAGTTTGATAAATTTTGTTTTTTTGAAATTCAAACATATAAATGTCCATAGCTCGTGAAATACAAGTTGTGAAATGGACTTGAACATTTTTAGATTGGTTTTTTAAGTGAGGAAATACGATTGTGACTTTGGTTTTAAATAGGCTTTATATTTTGGAGTAAAACGGTTCTTAATTCAATTTAGATAAAAATTCAAAATTTGATAAATTTTGATTTTTTGAAATTCAAACATATAAACGTCCATAGCTTGTGATATACAAGTCGTGGAAAGGTGACTTGAACATTTTAAAAGATTGGTTTTTTTAAGTGAGGATACGATGGTGACTTTTGGATTTTTCAAATAGCCTTTTGTATATTTTGGAGTAAAAGTTGTTAATTCAATTAGATAAGATGAAAATTCTAAAATTTGATAATTTTGAGTTTTTGAAAATTCAAACATATAAATGTCCATAGATCGTGAAATACAAGTCGTGAAAAGTGACTGGAACGTTGTTATAGATTGGGTTTTAAGTGCGGAAAACGATGGTGACTTTGGATTTTCATTAGCTTTTATAGTTTTGGAGTAAAAGTTCTTATTAAATTTAATATAATTCTTAAAGATTTGATAAATTTTTTGCTTTTTTGAATTCAAAATATAAATGTTTCCATAGCTCCGTGAATACAAGTTCGTGGAAAGGTGATTTGAACATTTTAATTGTTTTTAGAATTTTCAATAAGCTTTTATATTTTTTGAGTAAAAGGTTCTTAATTCATTTAGATTATAAATTCTAAATTTGATAAATATTTTGGTTTTTTGAAATTCCCAAACATATAAATGTCCATAGCTCGTGAAAACAAGTCGTAGAAAAAGTGATTGGAACGTTTTTATTGGTTTTTAAGTGAGGAATACGATGTGACTTCGATTTTTAATAGCTGTTATAGTTTTGAGTAAACGGTTCTTAATTCTCATTTAGATAAAACTTCTAAAATTTGATAAATTTTTGGTTTTTTGAAATTCAAACATAGAAATGTCCATAGCGTAAATACAAGTCGTGGAAAGGAGACTTGAACATTTTTAGATTGGCTTTAAAGTGAGGAATACGATGGTGACTGGATTTTCAATAGCTTTTATAGTTTTGAAGTAAAAGGTTCTTAATTCATTTAGATAAAAATTATAAAATTTGATAAATTTTGGTTTTTTGAAATCAAAACATATAAATGTTCATAGCTCGTGAAATACGTCGTAGAAAAGTGACTGGAACGTTTTGAGATTGGGTTTTAAATGAGGAATACGATGGTGACTTTGGATTTTCAATAGCTGTTATAGTTTTTGAGTTAAAGGTTCTTAATTCAATTAGATAAAAATTCTAAAATTTGATAAATTTTGTTTTTTTTAAATTCAAACATATAAATGTCCATAGCTCGTGAAATACAAATCGTAGAAAAGTACTGGAAACGTTTTTGATTGGGTTTTTAAGTGAGAGAATACGAATGGTAACTTTGGATTTTTAAAGCCTGTTATAGTTTTTTGAAGTAAAAAGTTCTAATTCAATTGACTAAAAATTCTAAAATTTGAATAATTTTTTTGGTTTTTTTGAAATTCAAACATATCAAATGTTCATTGCTCGTGAAATACAAGTCGTAGAAAAGTGAGTAAAACGTTTTTAGATTTGTTTTTTAGTGAGGAATACGATGGTGACTTTGGATTTTACATAGCTTTTATAGTTTTGGAGTAAAAGGTTCTTAATTCAATTAGATAAAAATTCTAAAATTTGATAAATTTTGGTTTTTTGAAATTCAAACATATAAATGTCGATATTAAAGCTCGTGAATACAAGTCGTAGAAAGTGACTGGAACGTTTTTACGATTGGGTTTTAAGTGAGGAATACGATGGTGACTTTGGATTTTCAATAGCTTCTTTATTTTTTGAGTAAAAGGTTCTTAATTAATTTAGATATAAATTCTAAAATTTTATAAATTTTGGTTTTTTGAATTCAAAATATAAATGTCCATATGCTCGTTGAAATACAAGTCGTGAGAAAATGTGACTGGAAACGTTTTTTTAGATTGGTTTTATGTAAGGAATACGATGGTAAACTTGGATTTTCAATAGCTTTTATCGTTTTGGAGTAAAAGGTTCTTAATTCAATTGGATAAAAATTCTAATATTTGATAATTTTTGTTTTTTTTTTAAATTCAAACATATAAATGTCCATAGCTTGTGAAATACAAGTCGTAGAAAAGTGACTGGAACGTTTTTAGATTGGGTTTTAAGTGAGGAATACGATGGTGATTTTGGATTTTCAATAGCTTTTATAGTTTTGGAGTAAAAGGGTTCTTAAATTCAATTAGTAAAAATTCTAAAAATTTGATAAATTTTGGTTTTTGGAAATTCAAACTCATAGAATTATAGCTCGTGAAATACGAGTCGTAGAAAAAGTGACTGGAACGTTTTTAGATTGGTTTTTAAGTGAGAAATACGATGATGACTTCGGATTTAAATACCTGTTATAGTTTTGGAGTAAAAGGTTCTTAATTCAATTAGATAAAAATTCTAAAATTTGATAAATTTTGTTTTTTTTAAATTCAAACATATAAATGTCCATAGCTCGTGAAATACAAATCGTAGAAAAGTGACTGGGAACGTTTTTAGATTGGGTTTTAGTGAGGAAAACGATGGTGACTTCGGATTAAATACCAAGTTATAGTTTGGGAGTAAAAGGTTCCTTAATTCATTTAGATAAAATTAATAAAATTTGATAAATTTTTGGTTTTTTTTTGAAATTCAAAAAACATATAAATTTTCCAATAGCTCCTGAAAATACAAGTCGTAGAAAAGTGACTGGAACGTTTTTTAGATTGGTTTTGGTGAGCAATTACGATGGTGGATTTTGGATTTTTTTAATAGCTTTTATAGTTTTTGGAGTAAAAAGGTTCCTAATTCATTGTAGATAAAATTCTAAAAATTTTGATAAATTTGTTTTTTTGCAATTCAAACATATAAATTGTCCATAGCTCGTGAAATAAAGACGTGAAAGGAACTTGAACATTTTAAAAATTGGTTTTTAAGTGAGGAATACATGGTGACCTTTGATTTCAATAGCGTTTTATAGTCTTTGGAGTAAAAGGTTGTTATTCAATTAAGATGAAAATCTTAAATTTTGATAAATTTAGTTTTTGAAAATTCCAAACATATAAATGTCATAAGATCGTGAAATACAAGTCGTAGAAAAGTGACTGGAACGTTTTTAAATTGGGATTTAAGTGAGGAGTACGATGGTGACTTTGGATTTCAATAGCTTTTATATTTTTTTGCGTAAAAGGTTCCTTATTTCAATTTTGAAGTGACATATAGCTAGGTTAAATTGTTGTTTTTTTGAATTCAACATATAAATTGTCCATAGCTCGTGAATACAAGTCGTAGGAAAATGTTTTCTATGTTTTAGATTGGGTATTAAATGAGGAATACGATGGTGACTTCGGATTTTTAATAGTCTGGGATAGTTTTGGAGTAAAAAGGTTTTAAATTCATATTTTTTTTTTTTTTTTTTTTTTTTTTAGATAAAAATTCTAAATTTGATAAATTTGTTGTAATCTAAATCATAATTTCATTAATATGTCCATAGCTCTGAAATATACAAGACGTGGAATCTTGAACAGTCTTTTTCAGATTGGTTTTTAAGTGAGGAATACGATGTGACCTTTGGATTTCAATAGCTTTTATAGTTTTGGAGTAAAAGTTTGTTATTCAATTAGATGAAATTCCTAAAAATTTTTGATTAAATTTTGAGTTTTTGAAATTCAAACATATACATGGCCATTCCTCCTGAATTACAGTCGTAGAAAAGTGACTGGAACGTTTTTAGATTGGGTTTTAGTGAGGAAAACTGGTGACTTTGGATTTTCATTAGCTTTTATATTTTTTGAGTAAAAGGTTTCTTAATTAATTTAGATATAAATTCTAAAATTTGATAAATTTTCTTTTTTTGAATTCAAAATATAAATGTCCATAGCTCGTGAATACAAGTCGTGGAAAAATGAAAGAAAGAACCAAAAAGAAAAGAAACAAGCCTGATTGCGAAACAGACCGTATTTGACGGTAAATCCAAGGGGGGGGGGGGGGTGGACTTGAACATTTTTAGATTGGTTTTTTTAGAATTTTCAATAGCTTTTATATTTTTTGAGTAAAAAGTTTCTTAATTCATTTAGATATAAATTCTAAAATTTTGAAATAGTTTTTTGGTTTTTGAAATTCAACATATAAATGTCCATAGCTCGTGAAATACAAGTCGTAGAAAAGTGATTGGAACGTTTTTATTGGTTTTTAAGTGAGGAATACGATTGTGACTTCGGATTTTTAATAGCTGTTATAGTTTTGGAGTAAAAGGTTCTAAATTCTTTAGATAAAAATTCTAAATTTGATTAAATTTTGGTTTTTTTGAAAATCAAACATATAAATGTCTAGCTCGTGAAATACAAGTCGTGAAAAGGTGACTTGAACATTTTTAGATTGGTTTTTAAGTGGGGAATACGATGGTGATCTCTGGATTTTCAATAGCTTTTATAGTTTTGGAGTAAAAGGTTCTTAATTCATTAGATAAAAATTCCTAAAATTGATTAAATTTTTGTTTTTTTGAAATTCAACATAGAAATGTTAAATTCACGAGAAATACAAGTCGGAGAAAAGTGACTGGAACGTTTTAGAATTGGGTTTTAAGTGAGGAATAGCGATGGTGATTTTGCGATTTTCAATAGATTTTTAGTTTTAAGAGTAAAAAGGTTTCTTAATTCAATAGATAAAATTCTAATTTTTGATAAATTTTGGTTTTTTGAAAATTCAAACATATAAATGTCATTAGCTCCTGAATACAAGTCGTAGAAAAGTGACTGGAACCGTTTTAGATTGGGGGTATTACATGAGAATACGAATGTGACTTACGGATCTTTAATAGCTG
>JABUQX010113720.1:22500-25000 GCA_015478945.1 Trachelipus rathkii
TAATCATAGTAGGAGACAAAAAGCCCTAGACACTGCCCTTTCAAGGAATTGCTTGAGCGGAAATATCCCAAATATGAAACGAGTACATCATACGGAGACGTACAACGGTCCTATACAGAAAAAAAAGAAATTAAGTGACGGAAAGAAGCTCTGAATTCGCCACATTACACCAAATCTCTTAGAAACTTATTTAGATAGATAGTGACGTTGTGGTCCTTTCAAGAAATATCACAAGAAAAAGAAACCAAGATTTTAGGTAGAGATTAAAGTTTAAGTTGTGATTCTTCTAAGACAATATCGTTGTATGAATAATTGCGCCGTGTAAATACAGTAGATGATAATATTATGAAAATATTTTTAAATTTGAGAAAGATTAGAGGCCTGCTGATCCAAAGCTACCCTCAACTATTTGCAAATGTGACATGTGATGGAGGCTTTAAGAATTTATAAAAGATAAATGAAGGGTGCAGTAATAGACTTAAGGATGGATTGGTGATGACGAGGCTAAGAAAGAAAAGTAGATAAGGAGTATGGGGTATAATAGAACCTAGGAGAAAACCAATATTCATAGATTTAAAAGGATAAACGGTGGTTTTCTGCAGCGGCAGTTAAAAAACGACAGGTGAGGGAATCAGATAGAAGGATAGATAGAGAAGATAGAGAAAGAGGGAGTTTAGAAATCGAAGTTTTGTGCCAACTTCCAATAAGTCCTGCACCATAGCAATTATTTCCCTGAAATGCCCAGAAGCCAGAAGCAAAGGACCTCCTTAGTATAAATAAAGGTTCGAGAGAATGGAATTTTATTTTTAAAATAAATAAAAATGTTGGGCATAAATGATTACGGTGAGGTGGAACATGAAGCAAAGGATTGAGTGAAGAGTTCGCTTTAGTAGAATGTAAGATAGAAACAATTGGAATCAGCTGTTGTGATGGAGCACGTGGTTTTGGAATAAACAGAAATAATAAAGTGTCGTGGGAAGAAACAAGAAGAAGGAACGAGGAAGATGAAAAGTTAGCCTTTGACATTCTTTACAAAATGCCAGAAATAAAAAATAATGCATATTCTACAAGGAAATGTTTTTATTGCTACAAAGAATGCATTTTCCTCTCTTCTGGGATGAAATAAAAGCAGTAGGAGTTTTCGAAGTATGAATTCGAAGGTGATTCCCGAAGGCAAGAGTAATCCAGTGACGAATAACAATAGAAAAGTCAATTTGAAAAAAGATTTAAGGGGTTTTTGGGCAAATTAAAATAGAATTGGAATATATGCCTCCATACCAGAGAAAGGTATCTCAGCGTACTATGAGCTTTGAATGTTCTCACCGAAACAGATAGGGAAATAAAACTACGAACATAAGTCTGACCAGCATCCGAATCAAGACTCTAAAACGTTGGGGGACTAACCCAAATTGTCGACATGACATCAAAAAAAAACTGTACAGCACGCCGCAGGCGTTAGGATAGGTTAGATTAAGTTAGGTATTAGTTTTGTTGAATTCGTTAAACTCTAAATAACCATAATTTTTTTTTTCAAATGTCGACGACTATTTGACTTGTCGATCATTTTCCCTGTCGATCATTTGGGACTAGCTTCAAAACGTTTCCTCGTCATAACTCAACACTTTCATCCAAATGTCTTGAAAGAGATAGACAAGGCACCTAAACAATGAGGAAAGAATTTAATAGTATAAAACGAAGGATTGTATACTGAGAAAAGTGGAACTAGTATTTGGAATTCATCTATAATACGATCGATCGGGGACACGAACATAAAGATACGCTAACTGCTAAAGGTTGTTTTCGACAGCTAATCAATAATAGAGTTCACCACCTTACCTACAAAACCTCAACAAAGTCATTTTTCGGTGGAGAACATGGACAATGATGAAGAACACGAGAATGTTTCCTCATTTGGAGTTTACGTGGTCGAACAATTTAGGATAATTATAATTAGTGGAGTTTAAAATAAATAAATACGAAACAAATTTATTCGTTGATACGCAAGAGAAAGGGAGCCAAAGAGAAGAATTTCAGATGTTCAAATCAGTAACAATGTCGTTAACACACACACACACACACTTTTATATATATATAATTATATATATATATTATATATATATATATATATATCTGTCTATATATATATATATATATATATATATAATAATATATATATAATATATATATATATATATATATATATCTATATATATATATAACATATACATATTTATATAATATATATATATATATATATATATATATATATATATATATATTATATATATATATATATATATTATATATATATATATATATATATACCGGTCTATATGTTCCAATGTAAGGCTTTATTATAACTTTAAGAAATCTAATTAGGTTCTTATAAACTTTTGTATTAAAGGATCATTTAAAAAGTTTAGCAAAATTGCCATTTTCATATATTATAATATAATATATTATATAATATATATATTATATATATATATATATATATATA
>JABUQX010113722.1:0-2500 GCA_015478945.1 Trachelipus rathkii
CATAATAATAAAATAATAAAATTAAATTAATAATTAAATAACCACATGGTACCGTGTGAATCCGTTCTGTTCATGCATTTCAATATACATTTCTCTATGAAAGAAAAGCCAAGAAAGAAGCAACAACCGAACAAGAAATCGTTAGTATCAAAAAATCGGACGCGAGAGATCTTTTCCTCGGTTCACAAATTCCATACTGTCCTCACAGACATTGCTTTCAATCAATGGAAACTAGAATATTCAATCTTCACAGAATAGTCGTTTTTATTCGTAGAAAGCGCTCTCTCCATCTACTTCAAGGAATATATATTATTCTACTATATAATATATATTATATTATATAGAGATATTATTGTAATAATATATATAAATATGAATATATTATAATATATTATATATATATATAGTATACTATATACTATAAGAAAAATATACGTATATATACTATAACTATATTATAATAATTAAGTCTCAGTTATTTACCTTTGTTTCGTAACCAGAATTTCCGAGCGTCCTGAATAGCGCATAGTATCTAATATTAATTCTACAGGTAAAACGGAATACAGTGGTGGAATGCTGGTCCAATGCTGTCCCAAAATGAATATATATCTATATATAGATAAATATATAATATACATAGACTATATATATATACTAATATATATATATACTATATATAATAATATCTATTATTATATAGTATATATCCTATCAATAACTGATATATATCAAACAACTACATAATAGCTACAAGGAAAAGGATTACATTTTTGAATTCGATAATATCATACATAAGGAAATGTAAAAAAAATAAAAAAAATTTCTTTCATACGGCACAACTAGGGGCTTAGAGCCGACGGGTAAACATAGGGGTGGATGTTTCCATACCGCCGTAGGGAGAGGGGCGAGGAACCCGCAGACCACCCAAATACCAAAAGAGCGGGGGTTCCGGAGACCTCCCGGAGGGGAAATAATCCTACCGTATGTTCCCCGAACGCGGAGACCACGAAACTCCTGCGTCGGGGACGGTATAGCCCTTGTGTATTCTTTAGTAAAAAAAAAAAAAATAATAGAAAGTCGAGGGTATCTTTCAAAGGAGGAACGTTAATGTCTAAATAGCCTTGCTAATGCATATTACTATAAGATATAACAAAATTTTTTTTTATTTTTATTTTTTTTGTACATTTCCCTATGCACTTATAGAATATTCAAAAAGATTTCATTTTCGCTGTAGCTATTTGTAGTTTGAGATATAATTTTTTTTATTTTTTGTATTATTTTTTTTTTTTACATTTCTGACCAAAATTGGACTAGCATTCCAACAATGTATTCCGTTTTACTTGTAGCATACGAGTTTTTAGAATATAATGAGGCAATCCAGACGCTGACCGATATAATTATTATTAATATATATATATTATATAAATACATAATATAGAAATTAATATATATAATAATAATAAGAAATACTATATGATAATAAATATATATTATATGATATAATATATATATATATATATATATATAATATTACATCAGTGAAACAAGAGACTACAGACAATTCTAAAAAGGTAAAAAAACGATGAACTAATTTAAATAGCAATTAAAAAAAAAATAAACATGAAGGCGAAACTCATTAACAACATCAAAATAGAGCAAATAACAATTAAGAAACACTCCCAAATAACACTTTCCTTATATTTTCAATTGGTTTAACATTTCAATGATTCCACATGAAACGTTTTTCCGTAGATTTACGGCTCATCAATGGAACTGAGAATTAATAAAATCCTTTACTCATATTTAATTTTCGTAAATAACATTTACCAATATAAAAAGTAAGAATTATCTTTACATTAACATTATAAACACACACATACAGAGTATATAGGTAAATGTTCCTAAATGGATAGATCTAAGAAATGCATTTTCGTATTGATCCGAGGAAAATTCAGAAATAAGAGATTTTATTTATTATAAAACTAAACATTTGTGAGTTTTCATAAAGTCGATTTGCGGTCACTATATATTATAATGTCTTAAAGTGTAGATTTTTTTTTATTTGCAACATTTTTTGATCTTGTAAAGAATTTTTTTCATAGGTATTATTGAGTTATAAACGAAAACTTAAACTAACAAAGTACCATAGGGTAAGATAACGAGCAGGTGCGTTCAGCAATGGCAGAACCGCCTCTCAAGCCACCGACTGGGATGCCGTAACACTTACAATTATATATATATATAATATTGATAATAATAATATAATATATATATATATATAGAAGGAAATATAATATATATATATATATATAATATATATATATTATATTAAGATGTAAATATAACTATAGATATTATTTCTCACCTCAACATAAAATATAATTTTTTACTTTAAGGAACTAATCGAGAAAAACATTCGTAAAAAAAATCCTCGAATCAATAATCTAAAATCGTCCATTTTCTCTTTATAATCCACTTAGGACATTGTCCATACTATATA
>JABUQX010113722.1:5000-32895 GCA_015478945.1 Trachelipus rathkii
TTATTATATTATTAATTATTATTATTATTAGTTATATTCAATTTACTTCAAGGTCACTATAAGTTAACTAGAATACTTTACTATAATTATTATTATTATTATTATTATTATATATTATTATTATTTTTATTATTTTTTTATTATTTTATTAATTTTAAAATGTCAACTGTTTTCAAACTATTCAAGATTATTATTATATTATTATTATTTATATTATTAATATTATTATTATTAATAATATTATTGATTATTATTGGTGAGGTTTTATTCTTTATTTAGGCTCTTGTTATGTGTATTATTCTGTTACTATCAGATTATTTGTTTACATATGTATATTACTTATCAAGTAATATTGTTCATTAGTAATATTAGGTAGTAGTATGATGATGCATCTTATTATTTGTATATATTAGGTTTGATTGCTGTAGCCGTTCCACGTAAGATATTGCTCGAATAAAAACGACAATATCCCAGTAGTTAGTCATTCCTATCCCTATAATAAGATGGTACCTATCAAGCGTCCCATCATTTCCAATATAAGCAGCAATACATGCTCTAAAAAATCTAATCTAAAATGACATAGGTCCAGATCCCAACACTCAAAGTCAAAAACTCGAGCTCAAAATAATTAAGTCCAATGGTAACAATTGAAGTTTCAATATAACTAAAATGAAAACTATTATTTAGTCCAAAAAAGTCGAAGTCCAACTGAAATAATCAAAGTCAGAATAACTTCAAAATAATCGAGATCGAAAGCTAAGTTAAATCAATCAAGGTCGAAGACTAAGTTCAAATAATCAAAGTTGAAAACTAAGTTAAATAACCGAAGTCGAAAACTAAGTTCAAATAACTAAAGTCGAAAGCTAAGTTCAAATAACTAAAGTCGAAAGCTAAGTTCAAATCTTAAATGCTAAATTTAAAGTCAATTATCAAATTCAAAGTCGAATACTAAGTTCAGATCTCAAATGCTAAATTTAAAATCAATTATTAAATGTAAAATCAAATACTAAGTCATAAATTTCAGATAAGTCGAGGGTTAATTTCAAAGTAATTTTACTGAAGGATCACAAGGAAAGAATCACTTCGAAATTCGTCTCTCTCTCTCTCTTCTCGTCTCTCTCTCCTCCTCTTCTTCTCTCTCTCTCTCTTCTTCTCTCTCTCTTACTCTCTCTCTCTATCTTAAACCAAATATAAAAATATAATTTAGATATAGAAATGATGGATATTAATATGAAAGATTTCCGACTCAATTTATAAATACTTAAATTGAATATAGAATTTCCCTTTCAATTTCCTCTTTGTTTCCCCTTTTGTTTAGCTGAATGATCCATTTCGGATACACACGAAATTAAAGCCTTCTTCGCTTCATTCGCCTGCAAAGTGCCATCAAACACTTGCTCTTCTTCTAACTTAAAGAGATTAATTTGTTGACTGCCTTTCATTCCGATACAACTATTTGGCTTCAAACACACTGAGGAGGAAGGAGGGAGAACGAACCGACGAACACACTAAAGAATAGTATCTATATAATCAAACTATAAATGCAAGACCAAATCGAATTATTTGATGTTCGAAAGTTTTTTTTCGTTATTTTGATTATATATGCATTTCGAAACAAATCTACTTTCAAAGATAAATACAGATAATTGTAGATATGTTCTTATATTGTTAATTAAAATAAATAATGAAACTATAAAATCTCATTGTGCTTAAACCTTCTGTGGATTTTAGAAAGGTTTAAACATAAGGAAATCAAACTATTATAAAGGCAAATGTTAGCCGTAAAGTTAATTAGCATTAGTTTAAGCGATATCACCCTAACCTGGCAATAGTTTGAGGTCAGGATTATGTGCTGGCCACTATAACGCCGTAATTTGAACCGTCCTAAGGTAGTGTTCAACATTTGCTTGTGTGCCTTGCATTGCATGCATTAGGATAGGGACAAAAGAATCGACCGATTAGGGGGCATACTGGCACGACATGATGGTCGAGAATGTCGTGCAGTATTACCTTACAAACTGTAAGAGGGCCTCGTAGATAGAATGCCGTCCGCCAGACCCATATCGGACCCTATCCTCCAACGGCGGCACTCTGGACCATGCCATTGGCAGAACCTCTCCGTCGGTCGTCGGTATAGTTCACACGCCGTTCAAAGGCGTACAAGACACTCTCGACGTCGTCGTCAAGAATGCTACCCGTCCCAATCGTCGACCGTTCCATGGATGTGTTCTCTGGCAAATGCAGTGCGCACCTATGTGCGTGGGTGTGCGGTGGGACCTATGGCAGGCCCGGGTCCGGTAGATATGTTTTTCCAAGGCGTCGACGCACTGATTGTCAAATTCACCTTCTGCCGTGTACCTCGCAGCTGTATCATGCAGATGCCGGATGCCGTTGTGTGGCGATCTCGTGAACTGCAACGCAGACGAAAAATCGGGTCTTCCACGGTGTCGTGTCCACGGCCTACGTTCTCGCCAGTGCGATCAGTAGGGTTTTCCTGGTACCCTGGGACCAACCGTGCTGGGTAACTACACCGACCGCGACCAAATGCCCGCTACCTCGTGTCCTTCTGGCGTGGATTGTTATCTTGCACGCTGATCTTGACCAGTTTGACGCACTGATTCTCCAAGTTTATCGAGTCGCTTTGTACGTGAAGAGCAGCCTCGCTCTCGATATACAACAACATAAACCTACCCCACCGTCTCCCAGGCCCTATTCATTGGTTTATGTTTAAAAACTAAATTATCCGCGGTGTGTGTGGGTTTCATTGGGTAGGAGCTCTTCCTGCAAGTGATATACTAGTGGTGGCGTTATTTTTTTGACGATAATACCTGATATAAATATATGATCACTATATAGATATATAATACTATATATATATATAATATATATATAATATATTATATATAATATATAATATATAATATAATAATATATATATATATAATATATAAGATATATAATATAAGATATATATATATAGGATATAATTTATATTTATAATATCATTATAATAATATATAAATTAATATAAATATTATATAAAAATCTATAGAAATATATATATATAGATAATGATATAATATATATATATAACATATATTAGTATATTAATAATAGAATAATATATATATATTAATAGGTATATAATAGATAAGTCATATAGTATATATAGTAGGTAATGATACTGCTATATAGAATATTATTTTATAAGTATCCTGCACTTTAACTAAAAATATCCCTAGTTCTTATTAATCCGTGTTTAGTATTTACTAGTTAAAGAATGTACGAAAATTTTACCATCTTAATTTATATATAGTATTAGTGCCATTTTGTAAAATTTCTTTTACACCCTGTGGTATTTGAAAGTAGTTTTAGTAGATAATATAATGTAGCTCTTAGGTATTTTGATTTAAATATGAGTGATAATCGTCGGAGTTTCGTGGTGTGATTGGATTTTGTGTGTATTCTGATCTTTTTATTATTTATCAATATTATTTTTAATCGCATTACTATTTACACGTCTTATTTCTACTTTTGTAGGTTATGCCGTTGTGCTTGGGTTTTTGTTTAGTAGTGTGCAGTTGAATGACTGAACGGAGAGACGTATGGTTGTCATCGCCGTAGCCTGCATGCTAATCAATGAATCTGTGGAAAATCACCTCTAATTGTCCAGCTTAACATTTACTACATCTCTGAATCCATCTAGCCAAGGATTTTTTCTCCAATTAATACATACTCATGCAATAGTTGTATTAACAATTCCGAAGAAGTGGGCTGTGCCTTATATAAGTCTTAACACCGGTAACGTGCCGAGAACCTTGAATCTCCTAACTTCGATATCTGTGGTTAAAATCTGTCTCCATCTACACACCATTTTGTTTATGCTACGCTTTTCAAAGAAAAGATTTCACGTTTCGCTTGAACAACTATTTACTACTTCTCTGAGACTGTGATGGTCATTTCCAAAGCCGAAGTCATCTATTATGGGTGTTTTGATAACTGCACCACACAGAGTAGATTGGGTCCTCGTGTCCAACTGATGCAGATGGGGAGAGATCCCTAAAACATGAGATTCCTCAAGAGAATCTGTAAACAGTTAGATTAACGGAACCTACCTATCCCTGACGATGCTACAACAAATTCTTGACACGCTTGAGTGATGTTTTAACCACATTTCGATAAACAACACATTTCCCTCCTAGCGTATCTGGGCAAATCTGGTGGCCTAAGTATAAGGATCTCTCTCATCAATCTACCTGCGCTAAACGTACTTTCTGCACTTTAAATCGACTAATTAGGGAGTACGTTCATTCTTTTGGCAACGTCGTTTGTGATGAATCCTGTTTGCTTGAGAAGCGTTCGGTACTGCTTAAAAAGGTAAAGGTATAATTCACAGATTGGAGAGCAGCGTCCATCTGTCCGTCTTAACTAATGTTCTCCACCAAATCTGTTCGATTGATGTCTGTCTTGAGCGCATTCAGAGAGAGAAAACATCAGGCATAGGACATGGAAAAAAACTCGTTCTCCTTCTCTTCTCAATTCATGTGTTAACTAGAATTAACCGCAGAGTATTATCGACAGCCTATAGCACACTTTTACTAAAGAAAATTGCGTTAACCTTATGGTAATGCTGAAAAAATGTCTGTCCTTTCTTTGCAAATAAACAAGTAAAACTTGGTAATCTGTCTTTCAACTCTCTATCGCATCTAGACGTAGCTCTACAACTCGTTTTGCTGAATAGCCAATACTCGTCGCACTTAGCATACTATTTCACCTGGACGATTCGGCATACATCTCTACCTCTGTCTACTGTCATATTTGATTTCAACCATGTACGTGTGACATCATGACCATGTGCATAAGATCCTGAGATATAGATGATCGTACAGGAGAGGCTAGCGCGGATCATCTCTCGTGTATTCTGGACGGCGGTTCTTCATCAATTCTGTCTCTCATGCTAATAACACATCTTTTCCTCAATGTTGAAGTGCGCTATGTTCAACCAATCCCGGTAAAGGGTAGGCTCTGATCTTCCTAACTATCGCTTATAGCTTAACTCTAATTTTTCCTGACTATCTGGTGTCATATCCTTCTTCAAATCATCATATGATTGTGGATGCGCGAGGTCAACGGTGACATGACTTTCGCTCCACGACTATGGTATCCTGCCTTCAAGGCTGAGGGAGTTTGGTGTGCGGTTGGGAAGCTTTGACATTAGAGAAGTTGAAACGGACGTGCTACGTCCTGTCTAAATTCCCCTTCCTTGGTTTTCCTCCTTCCTTTAATTACTATGCAACTTCTTTACGATGCGCCATATCAAGCAACTTGTTGAGGAGGACCTTTTCCTCTTAGCTAATATGGTTTACGCTCATGTTGCTGCCTATTTCAACTAATTCTACTTTCATTAACGATTCCTCAGAGCACTTCTATACATCTGTTCATTTTTACGCGAGACTAACCTTCTTCTCCACTCAATTCATCTCACTCTCATCTTGCATTTAGAATATCTCGTCTCACAGCGGCGCGACTATACCTTGCGGATCTGATGGATTCTAGGGGGTCACATGCACATCGTGAAATATCAACTCTTAAAACTGAACTCTTCACATTCCCTATCAACACCCACCAGCTTTACTCTAATGTGGACATACAGAACATTTGTCTGAACATCGCATAAACTTAATGATAGGCGCAGCTGTAAGAACAACTGTGGCGAGGTATAATAATTAAAAGTATAATTAATATTATAAATATAATTATACTATATAATATATAAAATAATTAAATATATATATAGTATATATGTAAGTATATTTATGCTTAAGAAGTTCAAAATACTTACATCATAATAATATTGTGTTATAGAACGAAAGTTTAAATAAAAAATATATCATTTAACAATTCGAACATGAAAATTAAAATAAAATTAAAATTATTTGTACAAAGTTTTAGCGGATCTCTTAGCGCGAGTAATGAAATATAAGTGATCGATAATGAGTGGGTAGAGGCGTTTTTGCGTTCCGTTGCTATGCAAATTATCTTCTTCATTCCTTGAATAACGTGAAAATATATGTTAATAGTAAATTGATTTAGATTTTTTTATTCACAATGTAAATACATATACTAGACTAACGACCGAGCTTCCCAAAAAGAAACATTTTCGCACCTGAAATCTATTATGTATGCACGAGGCTAACCTCGATTTTTTTTTTTGAGCTGACCTGTCCGTGCCGGTCTCCGTACCCGTATCCAGATGCCGGTATCAGTACCGGTCTCAGTACGTATACATTATAAATATATATTAGATATAATATATTAATATATATAAAGATATAGAAATATAATAGAATTGTGCAGCCTCTAGAAAGCACAACATATGCAAAAATATCATTTTAATAGAGAGGTGTAGTAAGTTATTCTCTGGTTTAGTGCGAAAATTAAAAATAAAAAAAACAAAACAAAAAGATTACAATAATAGTTTTCAATTTTTTAAACAAAGGTAGGTTTAAACGTAAAATTTTGAAAGGAAAATGTAAAATAAAAAAAAAATAAAAAATTATTGTTAATAATTTCTTTGGTAGTAATATAGGGCATTTAGAGGCTTTTATGGTTCTCGGTAAAATAAATACGACTTCTATTAAATTGGCTTTTTTTAAACAAAGAATACCCAAGTGGTATACACGCACCATGGAGAGTCGGGTCTTCACTTCGGGAACTAAGGGTTTGACTAAATTCCCCCTCGGAGGTCCGGAACCCGCTCTTTGGTATTGGGTTGCGGGGTCCTCCGCTCCCCTACGGGTTATGGAAATCGTCCGCCTGTTTCCGTCGGCGCGTACCCTAAATTGCGTAATACTTACAAAATTAAATAATGCCCCCCAAAAAAAAGCCAATTTTATGTTAATTTTTTTTTGTTTTACATTTCCTAACCAAATTTACAGAGCGCCAAAAATGTATTCATTCGCTGTACTTTGTGTTTCGAGATACTGATTTTTTCAATTCCTCGTAAATTTCCAGGATTCAGCATGTATACTTCCGGTATGTGAGTGTTTTGAGATATGGATGGGTCTTCTAAGCTGGACTTAATATTAATGGTAAACATAGAATAATATATTACAAATATATAAATATTCTTATAAATAATATATAATATATAAATTTAATATTATATACATATATAGTAGAATATATTCAGCCTCCGAAAGCAATCATGCATGTACACTAATAAAACTAAACAGCTACAGAAAATAAATAACATATGATTACAAGCTAATCATCGATGAAATGAAAAATATTTCTTAATCTAATATTTATTAATACACCTTAAATATTAGTATTAGTCTTAGGTCTGGCAGCGTACGCTTTCATCAACCTTTGCAAGTCGCTCCACACCGTCAGTTCTGCAGTAGTAGCGAGAAACATAAAGTTGCCAATGTTATTTTATTATTCTCAGAGAAAGTTAATTGTCTTTTTATTTCCTTTTTAGGGTTCGGGCGACGAGGAGCCGGTCCCCGGTAATCTAGAGACCTTAGTTGGACTAAGGCTACATTACCCTTTGAAGATAGTTGAGTTAAAAAAAATCGACATTTGGATGTTTCCGTTAATCGGCGTAGAACCCTTCCGTTTTCTAAAAAGTACATTATAACTTGCCAACATATAACAATTTAATGTTTCTAAAGCGTAATTTTTTTTTTTAATCTCATGGTAAAAATGGTCTCCTATTAATAATTTACTTTTTCCTGTAGCTGTTTATGTTTTTACATTTGTTGTTGCTTTGTTGGGAGTCTGACCATTATAGTATATCATAATATTTATATTATAAATATAAATATAATATATATGTATATAAAAATAAATATATATATATTATATATATATATAATATATTATATAATATATATATATATATAAAGACTCGCCGTAACTGCACACTTTGTTAAACTCGTCCGTACTTCGGTAATGTTTTTAAATTGAGGTCACTAAAACTATTTAGTTCTGTATTTTATTATTACTTTTTTTCATTTTTATTTAGGTTATATAAAATATAAAAAAATGGTTAATGATAAATTAGTTTATTTCGATAAAATCCGTTAAATTCACCAACTATAAGAGTTGCAGTGTTTATTGTGAAAGACTGAAATTTTTGTAATTGTTAAAATAAAAAATCAAATTTTTAAAAAATCTGATTAAATATAGAATACCGTTAAGTAAATCGCATCTACATATGAGTGGGGAGGGGGTTGGGGTTACGGTTGCGGGAAGTCGAGCGCGTCCGCCAGCGCTTTCTCCTTTACCTAGGAGCCCTCACACTTCTCAGTAATCCTCTCTTCCAAATTTTCCCGCTCATATTCAGTGAGTTCTAAGTAAACAGGCCTTGTAATCCAACAAGTCAAAAAAATTTCGTACCTTCTTTTTTGAAATAAGAATTCCATACACAAATGTTGCTTAGTGTTCGGCTAGCGTAAATAACTGCATAAAAAAATTAATAAATAATAGTAGTTATGAAAATTAAAATGGCCTAAATATCAGAATGAGATGAGTAACGGTAAATTAATCTAAAAACGTACGATATATCGATATTATTTAATATAATTCGAATTCCCATACAGAAACCCATTCTATTTCCAAATCTGTTTGAGTTTCAATTAAATAATATAAATAATGATGAAAAGTTAAAAGCAATAATTATAAATGCTAAAATAAATATATAAAATAAATGATTAAATGAAGGATGAACTTATTAGGGAGTTTTTTCAGATAACCTTAGGCCGTTCTCACAAATATAATATATATAATATAAATATATTATTATATATATGTAATATATATAAATATATATTATATTATAATATAATATAATACATATAATAATAAATTATATAATTATATATATAGTAATATATATATATATAATTAATAAAGTACTCTGAAAACTTTCATAAGGTATAAAGTTTTTAATTTTTTTCAAATAATACGAATACTATCATAATTTCATGTAAAAAACAATCAAAAAATTTAAATAAAAAAAAAGGATTATTATTTAATAATAGCGACTTTAAAATCTACTGGCGCCCCGAAGACCTCAGGAATGTTCAAATGCAAAATGTTGCCTCGCAAATGATCAAAACGGTTTACGCACTCAACCTGTCAGTAAGGCTATCGAAGTGGCTACTTCCCGATCAAGATAGTTTAGGACGGTTTACTGCATCCCGATCAATAAGGTAGTTTCGTAAACTGCACTCTAACAGGTTAGATAATTTTTGTTGGGTATGAAAACAAAACCAATTCGGAACGAATTTACCCATTAAGAGTTTATTACCGTCTTGCATTCTTCACCGCATCAAAAACCGTCTTCTGAGAATCACGCTATACGGCTTGCTGTTGTCAATTAATCTAAATAGTTCAATATTGTACTTTCTGATTACACTATCAATTGATAAATGTAATCATATCACTAATATCTGGAAATTTTGTTTTTAAAAACTCTATTGTTCTCAACGTATAAGTCATACTTATTATAAGTATAAGTATATATATATATAATATATATAATAAAATATATATATTATACATAATATAATATAAATATATATAATATAAATATATATATATATTATATAAGCGATAATGTTTAGAGCGATACATCATCAATCCATATAAAATACAGAGTCACAAAAAGGAATACTGCGGAATGCGCAATTTTAGGGCGGAAAAGTTAAAAAAAAAAAAAAAAAAAAAAAAAAAAAAAAAATATATATAGTATATATATATCTCAAAAACTAAATAGCTACAGCGAAGGGATACATTTGAATCCTGGTAAAATTTCAGAAAGAAAGTAAAAACAAAATAAAAAAAATAAAAAATATATGTAGATAAATTAATATTAGATTAAGACCGAGTTAAGAGACCTTTTATGTTACTCGTTAAATAAATAGACTTTCTATTAAATTTTGCTTTTTTTCTTAACTAAAGAATACCCAAAGACCGACCGGAGGCAAGGAGTCGGTCTCTCGGCCTTCCGGAACTACGGGTGAGCTTCCCCTCGCGGGAAGGTCTCCGGACCCCGCTCTTGGTTTTGTGTCGCGGGTTTCGCCTTCCCACGGTAGCACGCGTGGCCCGTGGGGACCCTACAGCCAGTGTAAACCGTCAAAATTATATAATATATATTAAATATTATAAAAAATATATATAAGTAAGTATATTATATTATATAATATAATTAAATTATAATTAATAATTATATATAATAAAATATAAAAATAGGCTATATATATAATATTATATTGATACTAAATAAAAATATATATTATATATATAATATATATTATACTATATATATCTAGATTAGTTAATCCCTGCCCTAAAAAAATTGCCAAAATATTTTATTTATTATTATGTTTTTACATTTCCTAACTAAAATTTAACAAGATCAAAAATTATTCTTTCGCTGTAGCATGTAGTTTTGAGATATTGTTTTCATTTTTTCATTTTTTTTTTTTTTTTAACAGTTCCGAATAAAAATTGCAGGACAACATGTTCTTTCCTGTAATATTAGTTTTGAGATATAATGAAGGATATTGTGCCTAAACAAAATCAACCATAATATATATATATATAAAAATAATTATATATAATATATATTTCTTATATAATATATATATATATATATATCTATAATATAATATAGATAGTATGTATATACATGTGGTAAGACGTGCTTAGTTATTTAGAACAAGGTATAATCACTTAAATCACTTTATTTAAAAACATTAGACCCTTAAGCAAGATTCTCTAAAGACATTTCAAGCACAGACAATACGTAGATATTGATTTTTTATCCGTTTGGAAGTTAACTGTTGCAGGTTTGTCTTCCTAAATAGAACTATTGTATGTAGGTGAATTGCATAAGTTTGTCTGAATTGTTTATTTATTTGGTGACTCAGACAGGTTATAGTTGGAAATGTATATCCAGAAGCTTCAGTAATTTTCTTTTATTGTGCATGATTTTCTGATGCTTGCTCATGTTTCAATGTTATTGGCGTTTGGTGTTATCACGATGCTTGAGAGAGAATTCCCAATGGTGTGTTCCAAGATTGTGTGTGATTCTGCGTTAAAGTCTATGTTCGGCTAATAGTTGTCACAATGTGCACATGTATTTGTAAGGCAGGTTTTTTTTTTTTTTAGTTTGATTGGGGGGTTTAAGACTTTTTTTAAATTTAAGAATATATGGAAGGGATTAGTGTAATAGGTTGATAGATTTTTATGTGGTCATGTAATGGTTGTGTGGATGTAGGTTTTGTGTATGGTTGAGGGTATTGTATATAAATGTTTTTCTTGCGTTTTTTGTAACTTGTGAATTATGTGGGGGGTATTGGATTTGGAAGAGTTTTGAGAAATTCTGTGTGTTTGAGTAGTGTGCAGAGCGCAAATTGAGAAGCAGCAGGTAGAGTGCGAAGAGTGTGGCTTGTTTAGGTATTGTGTGTGCAAGTACAAGGATGTATGGTGGGGGTGAGGTGTTCTATAAACGGTAAGAAGTTTGGTGTGATAGTTAATAATAAAAGAGTTAACCTGGTAAAAGTTACCATGGCGACTAGAAATATCTGTCGTAGGAGTATTTCAATGAAAATTCTAGAATGTGTGGTCGAGGAGACGGGGAATACTCAAATAGTACCTAAACAATTGAGCCAGGACACTAACCAACAGAAAAGTGGTGAGGGAAATGCCCGGTAAGTAGCTTAAACCAAACGCAAGATTCATGATCATAGTACTGAGATATCGGCAACATGGGGACCCATGCTCAGTCCTGTGGTGTTTAAAAAATCGAATTGAATGTAATTGAAAGTGTGCAAGATAGAAAAATGTAATCATATAAATCAAAGAGGTGTGGGACAGGGACAAAAAAACAACGACAAAGAAGACGTGAAAAGTGAAATAACGTCATAGCTAACAAAGGTGTGAGTTTTGTGTTAATAGAGGAAGTTTGTTAGGATCTCTGTGTTTTGAGGGGAAGTTCGGAAATGGTTACCTAGTAGGGGTTTAGTGTTTAAAAGCCATTGGATAGTTGTATTGTGACTTATAATATTGGAGAGAATGGACGTAGTGAGATTGGTTTTGATTTTGGTACTAGAAAGATAGTTCATCAGAAAGCTGCGGAGTGATAATAAGAATTGGGATATTTAGTAGTTTGAGTGTGAGTTAAGTGTTTGGAAGGGTGGAAGATTTTGTAAGTTTTCAGGTATGGGTCTGATAAGGTTTGCATTTGGTGAATAAGTCTTGTTTGTTTATAATTACATATTTACTTTGTTGCCATGGAAAATCACTATGTTTGGTTTATCATAATTGTCAGTGCGGTAAAAATTTGAGTGAAAAGCGGAGGGTGTCCGTTGGTAACTACAGCGCAAGAGTATAATCTTGGACATCAAGTTGCAATCGGGTGACCTTCTTCCCTTTTCTTCCATGCTGCAGATTCCTAAGAGATTTAGTTTTTTTTATTTTTACTGTTGCCCTTTTTCGTTGTTGTTAAAAACGCTTATT
Source organism: Trachelipus rathkii (assembly GCA_015478945.1). Lineage (NCBI taxonomy): Eukaryota > Metazoa > Arthropoda > Malacostraca > Isopoda > Trachelipodidae > Trachelipus > Trachelipus rathkii. The sequence continues at coordinate 17,532 of JABUQX010113722.1, forward strand.
CCTAGTACGAAATTTGAATGGAAACAGGCATCATAAGAAAAACTCAACCAAGCATTTCCATAAGATAATCCTCCCTATCATCTCCATAAGAAAAGATCCCAATCTATCTCCATAAGAAAGCACTCTCGCAATATTTCATGAGAGAAATTTCTTTACATATTCATTTCCACCGAGAGAGAACTTTTCCAACCATATCCCTAGAGAAGAGAACTTTCCAACCATTCCACGAACGACAGATGGTCCAATGTTTAATAAAAAGAACTCTCCCAATCATTTTCACAAGAAAGAACTGTTCCCTATTCCATAAGAAAGACTCTTCCAATAATTTCCATGAGAATTAACTCTCCAAGTAATTTCCATGAGAAAGATCGCTCCAAGTCATTGTCCATGAGAAAGAATTCTCCATTCTTGTCCATGGAAAGAACTCTCCAACCTTTCATAAGAAAGAACTTCTCTCCAATCATTTTCACAAGTAATAGCACTCCCCATCATTTCAAATAAGAAAGAACGCTCCACATCAGTGAATGAGAAAGAACTCTCCCACCATTTCCATGAGAAAGAAACTCTTCCAATCATTTCGCACTTAGAAAAACTCCCATATTCATTTTCCACAAGCAGAAAAGAACCCCTAATATTTCATGAGAAAAAGCACCGCTCCTAATACATTCCACTGAGAAAAAATGTCTCTCCAAAGATATGTACATGACGAAAGGAACTTCCCAATTATTCACGAGAAAAGAAACCTCCTCCCAATCTTTTTTCAATGAGAAAGAGCACTCCCAATCATTTGCATGAGAAAGAACTCTCCAATCATGTCAGTGGAGAAAGAAGTCTCACTAAATCATTTCCATGAGAAAAAGAACTCTACTAAATCGATTGTATACACAGAAAAAGTGAACTCCCTAGTATTTCATAAGAAAATAAATCTCTCCCCATCAAATTTCCATAAAGAAAGAATTTCCAAGCTTTTTCCATTGAGAAGAGAATCTCCCACTATTATTATTTTCCATAAAAGAATCTCACTCATTCCAATGAAAAGAACTGCCCATCCTTCCTATGAGAAAGAACTCTCCTCATTCATTTCCTAACACGAAAGAACACTTCCAATTACTGTTCCACGAGAAGAACCTCTCCAATAATTTCCAATGAGAAAGATTCTCCCATCATTTCCATGAAGTATAAAAGAAACCCTTCCAATTCATTGCCCATGAAAGGAAGGACTCCCAATGCATATCCCATTGAGAATAGAAACTCTCCCAACTCCATTTCTCATGAGAAATGAACTCTCCCAATCAATTTCCAATGAAGACTCTCCCCCAATGTATTTCCATAGAGAAAGTAACTCTCCAATATTTCATGAAAAGACAGAAACTTCTCCTCAATTATTTCCATAAGAAAGAACACTCTCCCGAATCAAGTTCCATAAGGAAAACGAACTTCTACCAATGCATTCATGAGAAAGAACACTCCAATCATTTTCCTTGAATAAGAGCGCTCCCATCATTCCATGGAGAAAGGCACTCTCCCATTCCTTTCCACGAGAAGATACTCTCCGTATTCATTTCCATAAGGAAAGAATTTCTCGCCCAATCATTTGCCAAGTAGATAAGAAACTTCCCTAATTTACCATTGCCCATAGAAAGGAACTCACCAATTATTTTTATTTCCATGAGAAAAGAACTCCTTCCCAATGTCATTTTTTTCAAAATGTATAAACAAAATAAGCAAGTAACGAAAAAAATTTACCCCATTCAATCTTGCGAGAAAAAATAATGAGGAATTTAAGACTTTTTTCATCAGGTGTGATGGATCACACAGCTAAAAAAAAATAGATATCTGGCCCATCATCCAATTTCCGTCTCTCTATAAAAGGAAGCATAAATTGAATAAAAAGAAAAATATTAAAAAAAGTTAGTCCAAGTTTTCAAAAAACAACAAAAACAATAACAGCTTTTAGCAAAAGAAAAAGTATTGTAATGCCTCCTACGTCTCTCTCCCTCTCTCTCGCTCTCTCCTCCTCTCGCTCCTCTCTCTCTCTCTCTACCTCTCTGTCCGCCCCACTTCTCGGTATCGGCCCCTTTTCCCCCCTCTACTGGGGCATACGTCTCGTACCTGTTCCTCCCCCGTCTCTCAGTTAGTAACACCCCCCGCCTTTCGTGCTTGGCCCTGATTCGACTCCGACAGGGCGCCCTATGCCGACGCGATACTGCCCTATCCACCCCGTCGCCTTCGGGGCCCTTGTCCCGCCCTTAATGGTCCTCGGCCCTCGCCTAACGATAGTTCCATCCTTGCCCCCAGCCGCCTCTACCAATTGATTGCTGTCAAGGCGACGAAGCTCTCAGCGGTCTAGTATCACTGTGCAATTCGCGCTTGGCTCTTGCTCCCGTTAGTCCCCTCTTTGTTATCACCTCATTCATGCTGGTGCCTGCGTCGTAGCCCCGCCGCCGCTAATCGCTGTAGATGTTCCTCTCTCCTCTTTCTCTCCTTCTCTCTCCTCTATATATATACTATTATAGTTGTATAATATATATATATATAGATATATATATAGATATTATATATATAATATATTATCTCTATATTTATATATTATATACATATCTATATATAATATATTATTATATAATATAATAATATATATATATATATAATATAAAGAAATTACAGTTTGTAATACTAGTTTCATTAGCTCCGACTTCCACCTCTTTTATTTTTTTGGCAAAGTTTGTCAGCGACGAAACAGTTTATAAAGATCTTTAATAGTTGAAGGAAATTTTCTTTTCCATAAAAAAACTGGAATTCATTTAAACTAATTAAATCTTTTTTGGTAACATTCAAAACAATTTAAAGAAACAAAATAACTTATATATATATTATATATATATATAATATATATATATATAGTATAAATAGTATAAGCTATATATATATAATATATATACTATATATATAATATATATTATAGTAATAATATTATATATTAAAATAATAATTATATATTATATTAATATAATTATATTATGGTGTAATAGCACAACATAAATAGATTATTAATGTATAAAAGCTAGATAAAAATGAACTGGATATTTTCAAAGCTACAAAAAAACACACTTGAAACATAACTCCACACAGGAGTACAATAGAACAAATAAACAATGGTACATATAAACATCCCATAGCTCCAAATTTTCACTTTAATAGCAATTAAAAAGAAAAGCTACAGAAACATTTATCCACCCCAAATTAGAACAGAAAGATCAACCAGAAAATACAGAACAAACTCCCCAATACAACTAACTTCTCGTTAAAGCGACCGTGAAAATTCTCAATACCTCAGGTACCCTAAATTATGGCTTCAAACTCTTACACAATTGAACAAACGTCAACAAACAAATACCACAACGATAAAAAATTCCAAGGCAGTTAAGACAAGCTTGACTCGAAAATAATTCTCTCTCTCCACCTTTTAGATCCCAACACTATACAAGCAATCAAATTAATCAAAATGTTCCACACAAAATCGGGTCCAAACAACATTTTAAACATTCATCTTAAACACCTATAACCCAACGCCTTACCTACCTTACCGATATATACAATAAAATGTGGGAATTCGTCTTCATCTCTCACCCCAGAATGGAGCAAGTCAATAATACCCAAAATAAAACCAATAAAGAAATCAAATAATTCCTCCTACTACCATCTTGATCTCACTCTTTTCTACACTTCGTAAACTTCTATAAAACCTCATTCATTTGCAATTACAAACGGTCTTCCTAGACTTCCAAAAAGGCTTCAGAAAATCGCGCTTAACTATCATTGCTTTAACCAAATTCTTTCGAAACTTTATATACGGCCTTGACAAATCACGCTTTAACAGAATCATAGTAACAGGAATCGATCTAAAGAAATCCATCGAGTCCATTTCCAGGCACATCCTTATAAATAATCCAAACATTCACCATCTCCAAAGATACCAAAAAGATAGATTTACAATTTCATTTCTGGTTATAGAGCCCAAATACATTTCAAACATTTTTCCTGCCCGATGTTTCCTCATCTTAGTATGATTCCATCTTTCCTGAGAAAAATGTTTAAGAGTGAAACCTAGTAAAGTGTAATTCGTGCTTTCATCATTTGATCATAAACACAACTTAAACAGATTACTATCTACAATAGATCATACCTTAGTACACTGCGAACGTACATATATAATCCGTTCTACAAGAAGAAATCTGTTCGATAATCTAACTATCAGTGTGTATGTAGAGTGGTCCACCTAGGTAATTCATCTCTTGATTTTAAGTTTCTGTACTGAATGAAGCGCCTTGAACGCATACTCGGGAGAAAGAAAATAGAGAAAAGCGTATATTTATATAAACGCTTTAATAAATTATCTGGGTAGACAACGTCCTTGAAACGCTGACGTCGCTTGTTTTAATATCAGCTTTAAAAAGTGTCAGATTGAAATAATCATTCTCTCTCACGACAATAAGCATATCTTGTTATAGGGCAATTTTGAAGACTTTCCGCCTTAAGCAAATTTGCTTTCGGATCGACGAAAGATATCTTATTTATAGGTCATATCAAGTTTTAACCAAATGAAAGTGAATTCATAAATTTGCTCAATGCAAAAGAAAGAAGTAGCGGACTTTCTTGTTAAATAAAATTGTAAAGGATGGTAAAAAGTTTATCATAACTTTATTTAAAAATTAATTGGTTAAATTTTTTTTTAATTTTTTCTTATATATATATTGAAGCTTGTATGCTTTACGGTCATCCATATGCTGCTCTCGTGTGAATTTTTGAAAGTCACATACGCACAATCTCTGCACGACACTACACACACATATATATATATACATAATATAATATATATAATTAAATATAATATAATATAAAAAAATATATATATATAATATATATTATACATTATATTTTATTTACAGTATTAAAGTTTATATATTATAATTCTCTATATATATATATAGTTATCATATTATATACATAATATTATGTGATTCATCATAAAATGTAATAATGGCTAACTACGCATATATATTTTTATTGGGACGAGCCTGCGCCTGATATATTCATACTATATATTATGTAACAATAACTTCCTATCACTTCACTTACACATCGGTTCCGGCAAACTGGTTCACAATCGCTTAGACCTACTAATTGGCCCTCCACCTCCAAAAACTTATCACTTCTTACAGCTAGCGCGCGACGATAGCAAACTGAGTTTCTTAAATATTCTGTATTCACCATTTCATAATATGCATCCTCTTGAACAGCTTTCAATTACGCAGTGAATCGGTCATACTACGGCCTCTAATTATATCCCTTTTTGACTTTATAAGCTTAAACTTCTTTGGTGGATTGTGTGTATTCAATCTCCTGACACATTTATCCACTCAAGGCGAGACACACTAAAAACTTGACAGACAGATTTTCGAAGCATTCTTAACACTCTTCGTACTCCCCTTTCATAATCCATGTGAGTCACGAATGTGGCCATTCACTTTATGTATATCATATCACTAATGCGCACAGATCAATATACTTCACCTATCTTCACCTCCTGATCCAAAGCAAGAGCTAACCTGTTCACCCAGTATAATTGTCAATCTCTATTCATTTACTTCTCTTAACTCTTTCATTTATTTCTTTTTTTCCTACTTAGCGTATAGACCTATATATTTTTTAAATATGGCACTTTCTATTCAACCCCAATATTATAATTTCTACATATATAATATACTAACATACTATATATATATACTATATTTTATATATATATATAAATATTATATCTATTACTTTTATTATATATATTTTAGATTAGCAATGAGAGAGAGATAGAGAGAGAGAGAGAAGAGAAGAATGAGAGAGAGAGAGAGAGAGAGAGAGAATACGAGAGAAGAGAATTACAGAAATAGATCAGAAACTTGAAAAAAAATAACAAAACACTTCGCTCTTTAGGCGAGAGTTTAACTTTTTAAATTCTTAAATATGCATTAACATTACAACTTTACAAATTAATCTTGTCGTCAAAAAAAAATTTGATTTTTTTAAGTACCAAAATTTAAGTTAAATTTCAAAAATTTTACAAAATTAAATTAACTTTTTTTTTGTGTGAGTGCTAGAATTTTTTTTTTTTTTTATATCTTTTAAAAAATATGCGATTCAGAGCAATTTCACATATGCTTTTATTAGGCAATACTATTCACTTCCACTTTAAATTACAATAATTTATACATCATAGCGTATTATGGATAATATAATATATATATATATATAGTATCTCATATTATTTATATTATATAATATTATATCAATATATATTAGTATATATATTATTAATATTATATATTAATATTATATAATATATATATTATATAATATATATATAATTATATATATATATATTAATATATATATTTATGTAGCGATCGGATATATAGTTGATAGGTAAGAAAGGTCGTCCATGGTCGAGTCTATAGGGTATTCTCTATCCTTCGCTTTTGCTTCAGTAATGGTCAATATGATCAGATCTAAGATAATAATTTATTTTAAAAATAGATTCAAATATTTTAATAGTGACTACATTAGTTTTTCTAATAAATTTTGTAAAGCAACTTAAACAATATTAAATATAAATATTTGCAAGTTTGACACCACACTTTTTGGCGGTACTCGTAGAATATGGGAATGGATTTTTGTTAATTTTATATATCCTTGGACAAATTTTTACTAAAATATTAATATAAATCATATTTTCTATATAAATTATATTATATAATACTTATATATAAAATATATTATAATATGTATTAATAAATATATATTATATATATATATATAATATAAACCGATATATATATTAAAATACCTATATTAGTATATATTATATATTATAATACTCAAAAAGAGTATCGTACATTAAGGTATTTTTAATTAATATTCGTTCAAAAAATTACATTATTATTATTATGTATTATTATTATTATTATTATTATTATTATTATTATTATTATTATTATTATTATTATTATTATTTATTAATTATTATTATTTATTATTATTATTATTATATTATTATTATTAATTTAAAAAATCTAAATGAAGAAATTCATAAGCGTCGAGAAAGAACAACTTTTGAGTTCTTTCACTTTCATCTCTTCAAACCCTTCACAGTATAATGCAGAATTTAAGAAGAACTACTACGTGAGCATGATTATATTAAGAAGAACAAAGTTCCCATAAACAATTGCTTGGCGATACATTTGAAACTTGTCTCAAATCATCTAATGCCATTAGGGGTACTAGCCGTAAGAGTTTTTTTAACCAATTTAGGTTTTGCCAGTATAATTTGGGGTAAAATACCCAAACCTGTTGAAAAAGTATCCTGTCTGTTAATTTTTTTCGTTTTTTTTTTTTCACCAACTCAGGTAACTTTTCCAGTTATAATTACTACCAATTATACAATTTTAAAATATTCTCTAAAGACTGAATAGAGGCAAACTAAAGACATCACACCTTTAGTTACGATTAAAAATGATTCTTTGGTATTTATGAACCTTAGTAGAGGAGACTATTAATATCATCGATGATCTATTTTTTCATTAATAATTTTATCGTTATTATTATTATTATTATTATTATTATTATTATTATTATATATTATTTATTATTATTAATTATTTTATTATATATTATTACTATTATTATTATTTATTATTATTATATAAAGAGTTTCATCAAACTCGGCGATTGTTCGTTATTGACTTAAACTTTCATTTTAAAATCCTTAGATTTATTTCCACCATATATATATAGAAATGTCAAAGAAATGTCAATAATATATTTGATTTAAATAATGTTTAGCTTGCTGTATACATAATAAATTACTATGATTTGATATTATTAAATAAAGTGATTCTTTAAAATGTACCTATGTTGGATGATGGGGTTGAGAAATTTTGTAAAATAAATTTTAAACTATACATCCATGCTATTTATATTTTAGTTCATGGGATAAATCAGGCAAATTTTCTCAAAATCCTTTTTGATTACAATTTTCCCCAGACAGCATTTTAATTGCCGAAAAATAAATTTTTAATGTTAGAAATTTTTATTTGGTGGAAGTAGGAATGTCTTAAATTTAATCTAGAGCAAAGCCAATATATTATATATATAATAGTTATACTCATATATATATATATATATATATATTATATATTATCATATTATATACTTATATATACTTATAATATTATATTATATAGTCTTCATTCGCCATGATTGATGTTGCAGACAGAGTAAGTGAAAAGTGTAACGATCAGCATGTTAAACGTTTCTTTGACATCAAAGGGATTGTGTAAATAGAATTTGTACCCACCTCATTTTGAGAGGGTCATGGCGTTGCTATGTGATATTTTGAGAGGGTTTTAAGAGATGATAATGTCACATAAGGGACAAGAACTAGTTTCCTGTCGGCGATAACACTTGAGACAACGTCGCATTCAAAAAGCATGAGTTTCGATAGCCAAGACGTGATGGTCACGCCGGCATCCTCCTTGTTCGTCAGATTTTATCAGTTAAGGCTTTTCGTTACATCCCAAAATGAAACTGAAGTTTAAGAAGAGCGTTTAAACGTTATTGAGGGAGATTCAGGGCCTTTAGGTGCTTGGTGTGCATCAAAAAAATAAATAAAATATAAATAAGAATATCATCCAGGAAACATTTGCAGGCAAAAGCGTCGGATTCACGGCATCAATGCAGGTTTAAATTAGGTGTGCTTTGAAATTTTCTATTAGTCTAGTTTTTAGTAATAAATTTTGAATAGAAACTATTCCTACTAATACAGTGAGTACTATATTATATATATTACTATTATATTATATTATATATATATAATAATATATTTAGTATAATATATTAACTATATATATATATATATATATATATATTAATAATATATAGATTTTTATATTTTATTAGTATATAATATATAGGTATATATATAATAGCTATATTTATATAGGTATATTAATTAATATTACAAAGAAAATCGTTTTAATGTGCATTTTATTTTTTTAATTGTAAAATGGGGAAAAATCAATTTATTTTAAAATTTAGTTCAGCGAGTGTGATTTATTATTATTTATTATTATTATTATTAAATTTATTATATTATATATTATTTATATTTTTTATTTATTATATAATTATTATTATTATTATTGTAGCATGTGGAGTATTCTACGCTCTTCAATGAGTAATTTGTTTAATATTACACTCCCGCTTTATTTATTATCAATTCACTAATCAATCATCAACTGCAATCATCGAGGTCACTCAATTATTTATCTCATTTATGATTATTATTATTATTAATTATTATTATTATTATTATTATTATTATTTACTTATTATTTTATTAATTATAGGGGGCACGATATGCTTCTCAATTTGGCTTCGCCTTTGTTGGAAAGACTAGCTTTAGAGATTACTGTGGCATAAACAGAAGAACTGCTGAGTAATATTTGAAAGTCTCAGTTTAAGCGAGTGGCCGCTCCTTCCCTAATAGGCCTTTTTACAACATATAAACGAATCAAAAAATTATTATTATTTTATTATTAATATAATATATATATATATAATATATAATATAACTATATATATATAGGTTAGTATAGATATATATATATATATTAGGGTATATATATATATATAATATAATATACTAATATTTAATATAGTATATATAATATATATATATAATAATATATATGGTATATTATTATTATTATTATTATTATTATTATTATTATTATTATTATTATTATTATTATTAATAATACCAATAAAGATTAAAATTTAAACCTTAAGGTTAGTCAGATGAGTATGGGTAAGAATAAAGTCACCAAAATCAAATTTTAAAGTGGTTCGCGAGAACGCTTAGATGCTTGACAAAGAGAAAGTTATTATTACATTCCGCGGAATAAATAAAAATGGTAAGAGAAATTTATATAAACAAAACTGACTGAAAGGGAGGAAGACCATGCAAGGAAGACTATGGAAGAAATACCATGGAAGGAAGACCTTGTAAGGAAAACCATGGGGTATCATAAGAAAACCAAAGAGATCTCTTCTAATCTTGATGCGTTTTTCAAAGTAAAAGTAATAGGGCTGCTAATTTTTGGATGTTTTGCTGCAGAAAGTTGTTGATTGTGATTCATTTGAAACATGTAATAAAGTACTGGACAGGTATATGTATAACCTGGGTATCATACAGTGTATCATTACTAAGTCTAGCTATAGACCATGAAGTTAGTTGTTAAAGTTAACCTGCATGCACTAAATGACTGGTAATTTATAATTAGTGTGTAGCTATAGTATTATGCTGTGAAATTGGCGTATATAATCTTTTTTTTCTTCTTTTGTGAATAATGATATTGAAAAATCTTTGGGTGAGCTTGCTTGCCACGGCATGTTTTTGAAATTTTGGATATATATTTTGCATGTTGCATAGGTATTTTGGTTTGCAAATTATGTATTTAAGCTTGACTAGGGCAGTCTCGATAGGCTCAAGTAGTTTCTTACTGTCTCCAGTTTCCTTATGAAAAACAGGATGCCCTACCTATATTTGTCTAACACTTGTTAAATTGGTGGTGTACTACTCAGTGTGCAATATATTGGTTGTAACTTGCAAGTGTAATGAAAGCAAGTATTCCATAAGTTTATGCTGTTTAATTAAGATGGAATAACACATGGTATGGACAATAGGAATCTATAAGCCTTACTCAACCTTTCCTAGAACGAAGGTAAAACAGGAAAAGATATTAGAAATATGCTTCGAAATAACATAAATCCTTTTACTCTTGAAACAGTTATGCAAAGTAAGCCATCTTAATCAAATTCAAAAGTGTCTTTGAAGAACACTTTATAACCTTGGAGATAAGGGGTATCAAACGTAATTTATTTGTAATTTATGTTATAACAAGAACTTTTATAGAGCCCCACTTCCACCAAAAGGGTAAACTCAAAGGCACAAAGAGATGAAAATAAATACAGGGGAATATTACCTAGGGATCGGGGTGGGGTGGGGGAGAAGTAAAAGGTGTTTTAAAGCTTTAAAATTAAAATTTGAAAATTGCAAGATTGAGGAGGGTGCCAACCATAAACCCTATCCAGGTCATTGATGATAAAAAATATTATTATTATTATTATTATTATTATTATTATTATTATTATTATTATTATTATTATTATTATTATTATCACCAAATATGTAAAGATTTTCTCTTGTCAATATTTATTAGAAGTTGATACACAAACCGGTTTTTAAACCTGGTAAAAATAAATACATAAAAATAAAGAAAATAGCCAGCCCAGACGTTCTTTCTTTGCGGCGTAACCCAATAATATGTTTCAGTTACATATCACAAACAGAGGCATATATATATATATATATATATATATATATATATAGTATATAGAGTATATATATATATATATATATATATATATATGTCATATTTAAACATTTATGAAAGTATATATACAAGATTTATGAACAAATATTTATATATATTAGAATTTATCGGATATCAAATGTTTCACATTCTTGTTTAATTTTTTCACACCGTAGATGTGGATGTTTCATTCTAACGTCTTTCAATATATATATATATGGTAAAGATATATATATATATATATATATATATATATATATATAGTATATATATATATATATATATATATATATATATATATATATATATATATATGTTATATATATACTCAACACCGTCTCTCACATAGCTGCGGGGTGGTGATGTCAGTTGAAAATTCGAAATGCTCAAATAATTATTCATCCGGACAGATCAAGTAATTTCATTGTTCCAGGTTATTCAAAAACTTGAAGCCCTTAATGGTATGTCCTATGTACAACTCTTTTTCCAAGTGATCCTTTCTATAGTCAATCTATTAACTTCATTCCTATTAACATGCCCTATACTCCACAAACCACCTCCATTTGAGTTGGATCTTCCCCCTATTTCCTATCTCTTCAGACAAAAATCTTTTTCGCCATTCTCTTATCATTCATTCTAAACACGTGTCCATACCATCTCAGTACTCCATAATTTACACTTTCCACCAGACCTCTCTCCTAGCATAGAGAGAGAGAGAGAGAGAGAGAGAGAGAGAGAGAGAGAGAGAGAGAGAGAGAGAGAGAGAGAGAGAGAGAGAGACTTCTAATCTATTATACCTTATCTTTACCCATATATACCTCCTAAGTCTTTATTTCAAAACTTATTCTTTCTTTAATTCTTCTCTCTCTCTTTCCCTCTCTCTCTCTCTCTTCTTTCTTTTCTTTTTCTCTTTCTTTCTTTTCTTTCTTTCTTTCTTTCTTTCTTTCTTTCTTTCTTTCTTTCTTTCTTTCTTTCTTTCTTTCTTTCTTTCTTTCTTTCTTTCTTTCTTTCTTTTCTTTCTTTCTTTCTTTTCTTTTCTTTCCTTCTTTCTTTTCTTTCTTTCTTCTTTCTTTTCTTTTCTTTCTCTCTCTCTCTCTCTCTCTCTCTCTCTCTCTCTCTCTCTCTCTCTCTCTCTCTCTCTCTCTCTCTCTCTCATACCAAACCATCTTTGCACATCAATATTTTATTTATTATTACATCACCCCATTCAATTTCATCATACCCTTTTTCCGTTTTTTCTTAAATTTCGCAACACTTCTTTCACACCTGCAGCCCTATGATAAATAATCAGTTTTCCATCCCTCTGAAAGTCTCCAATATCTATACTCTAAATACCTAAAGATTGTAGTTGCCAGCTGGCTTTATATCCCCTCCACCTTCTGGGTCTCCCCAAACCCAGATTGTCCTTCATCTTGAATTTTGTACAATTTTCATAACTTTACTTTTGCCAGGATTAATTTTCAGTTCTTTATATCTTGGCACACTCGTTCAAACTCAAAACGTCAAATCACGCAGTTTTTTTTTTAATCAGCCACCAACACAATTGTCATCACAATTGTTTTTTTAAAAACTTTTGTGATCACATAGTCATCACAATTTTTCTTTAAAAACTTTCCACTCCTCCTATCTCTTTCATTCGCTATTCCCAATATTTCTGCTAAAAAGCTTTAGCATTCTGTTGAAAATTTATCAATTTTTAATTTCTCTAATCTTGTAACTTCTACACCACTACTAGATTTCAATCTTTACTTCTACTCTCCTTTCAGCTTCTACTTTGCTTCTATCAAATAGTGAACTGATAAACTACCTGGTGCTCCTCTCACATCTAACAACCTATCTTTCTTCATTTGCTTTACACACACATACATAGTACAGCACAACACGATCTCCGGTCACTTAGCTAAACCATGTGTTTCCTATGATCATATCTTTATAGTTTCACACAATTCAGATACTTCTTTATCAATTTCATTCTTACCTTCTACTTTAATATAATGAACTACTATTCCCGTTACTTCTCCATCATTAACCCTTGCATTATAATCAACATCAACATTTTACGTGTGGAAAAGGATGTCAATTTTAATGTGGAAGTTCCGTATCCGAGGATGCGAATGCTATATGGATCACTAATATATATATATATATATATATATATATATATATATATATATATATATATAGTTATATATAATATATATATATATATATATATATATATATATATATATATATATATATATATATATATATATATATATATGAGTATATAATGAGATTACGATCGTTAAGAAATATCCATAATAATTTTTCCTTTTCTTTACAAACGTTTTTAAACATTTAAAATTAAAATTAAATTAAAAAATTTTAATTTTATGATAAGTGCAACCGAGTAAAAAATTTTAATTCTAAATATGAATTTGTATTTCTTAATTAAAACGACAATAATAATCTTGGAAGATTTTTGCGAGATTTTTATTTTACAGAAAGAATATAAAAATAACCAACGAGTAAGAAGATATTTTTATTAGTTTTTTTTTTTTTTTTTATTATTTTTAACTCATTTTTATTTAATGAAATTATTTATTTTTTAAAATAGTCACGCGAATATTTGGTTCTCAAATTATATGTCAAAGTTTATAAATTATTTATTTTCATTATCATTTAAAATGGAGAACAATCAGAAGTTAACATTCCTCTTCCCCTAATATATATATATATATATATAGTATATATATATTTATATATATATATATATATATATATATATATATATATATATATATATATAGCATATATATATAGAGTTATATAAAGCAGTTATTATATATATATATATATATATATTAGGGAGGGGGTGAGAGTTTTCAAACTTCTTTTTGGATTTTTCAATGTCTGGGTTTCTAATGCCCCTGTAAAAACCCATCGCGATACTTCCGCTATCCATATATATATATATATAGAGTATATATATATATATATATAGGTATATATATATATATATATATATATATTATTTATGGTATATATATATATATATATATATATATATATTGGTTCTAAATCATGTTGCCGAGAGTCTGAGAGATTCGTATCATGAATATGGCGTGTATGAAACCTGCAAAAACACGTTGAGGAAATCGATTTTATTTCGCCGGTTATGAACAGGAGATAAACGATTAGAGGCGTATTAGAAACCTAAAGTGTGTAGGTGTGCAACATATAAAGAAAAAAATTGCAATAATAATAATAATAATAATAATAATAATAATAATAATAATAATAATAATAATAATAATAATAATAATAATAATAATAATAATAATAATAATAATAATAATAATAATAATAATAATAAGAAGAAGAAGAAGAAGAAGAAGAAGAAGAAGAAGAAGAAGAAGAAGAAGAAGAAGAAGAAGAAGAAGAAGAAGAAGAAGAAGAAGAAGAAGAAGAAGAAGAAGAAGAAGAAGAAGAAGAAGAAGAAGAAGAAGAAGAAGAAGAAGAAGAAGAAGAAGAATGATATGTTGGTTATTATAATGTTTTAAATGATATGATAAATTATACTAACTATATAAAGCAGGTTATATGTTAGAGAGCGGTGCCGTATGGTTGTTATATATATATATATATATATATATATATATATATATATGTTATTATAAGGTAAAAGTCGAAATTACTAGAATGTTATATATATATAAGTTGTTATATAGTATATATATATATATATATATGTTATATATATATATATATATATATATATGTTGCGTTACTGGTTATGTTGTTACATATATGAAGTGGCGCACGAAAACGCGAAAGCGTTTCAATGATAAATGCGAAACGGTTAAACACCAAACTTGAACTGAACGAAGTACAAC
>JABUQX010113723.1:12500-15000 GCA_015478945.1 Trachelipus rathkii
AACAGGACATTCCACCATTTGTCTAGTGTTAACTTGTTTCGACATGGCCATTTTGTTACACAATAGTAATAACAACGATACACACACTCTCAAAATATACCGTATCACTTACATTGACTCTGAAGTCTGAACTCAGTGAACTTTGCTCGGGAACTAGCGACTACAGCCAGGCTAACGAATGAACAATTAATTGCACATTGAACACAAAACGCATGCAAATTCATCTTTAATCAAAATATTTATTTTTGACATATCTCTTTTTTTTTATCATCACCCTAAAATTAAAAGTCTCAAAAAAAAGTTTGTTCTATTAATAAAAAGATCATAAAAAGTACGAACTTTTGTAATTGGACTTTTATAGTGCAAATATATAACTAGAGTAGAGAGGTTGAAAGAGAAAATTTAAAATTTATGAAATGTTATGTCCTTAGCGGCACTCATAAGACATGTTCCGATTGAACAGCATCATTTATTTTGTCTTTTTTACATAAAGGCTAACTTTTCGACTATTGGAATTAAAAAAAGGAAAAAAAAAATTTCGTTCCACCCTAATGTACAGTCGTTTTATGATTTAAAACTAACGAATACCCTAGAGTAGACCGCATAGATATTAGGAGTCGGGGTCACTCGGCTGCTAGGTGATCGTACGGGTCCGCCTCTCTGTCCATGCGGCTCGAGCCCCTAAAAAACTATAATATTTTCCCAAAAACATTATTTGAGAATTTTTTTTTTTTTAAATTTTTTTTTTTGTAAAATAAAACAAAAAAGAAGAATTAAATATTAATTTATGCACCGGTGTTGCGGGTTATCCGAAATATTTCATTTTTAAAGAAAATATTTAATATAATGTGATTTAAAAAAAATATTTAAAATATTTCGAACTTTGATCATGTCCGTTACCACTTAAATTCATTGTTAGTATCACATACAAGCAATATATTAAAAAAAAAAAAAAAAAAAAATCTGACGGAGTCATAAATATAAAAAGGTCTATATATTTTTGAGTTATTTCCGTCACAATTAAATTCATTGTTAGGGTCAGGCATCCCGAAGCATGCATGCATGTAACTAAAAGACTATAACATCTACAGGAAAAAAATAACATTATATTAATCGGGAGACATTTTTTTCGATGAAATAAAAAAAAAAAATGATAAAGCTTTGAAAAATTTAAATTGTTAAAAATGTTGAAAACTGTATGTAAATGATCGTTTTTTGAGAAGAAGAAGCATGCTCTAGGCTCCGAGGAGCGTCAAATTTGCCAAATGTAATTTTTTTTTAACTTAAAAGATACCAGGGTAAACCCAAAGATGGACAGAGTCGGGGTTTCTCGGCCTACCGGGGGACGACGGGGGGGACGTCTCACCGTCGGCTCGAACCCAAAAGAAAGAAAATAAAAAAAATTAACATTTTCTCCAGAGGATGGAAAAAACATATTTTGGTAACTCTTGCTCTGTACTCACTGCAGAAATGGAAGGTTTACTGAGAGCGTACGGCTCCCATACTAAACCGCTACAAATATTTCAGTCATATTACTAAATATTAAGTAATAAATAAAAAAAAATTAAGTTCTATCGATATGAATTGCTTTGCTGAAATCAAAATAATTATTTATTTTCCTGTAGCTGCTATAGTTTTTTAGTTAACATGCATGTTGCTTTTGGGATGCTGGCCTATATATTTATATATATATATAGAAATATATATAAAAAAAATCAAACTGACAGATCGTATAACATACAAAGATATAGGTCCTTATCTGTTTTACGACTCGTCAGTTTTAATTTTTTTTTGTTTTTTTTTTAATTATATATATTGCTACTAAATGATACCAACAATGAATTTCGGTGGTAACGGACATGATTCAAAAGTTTGAAGTATTTTTAAATAATTTTTAAAATAAACTTATGTTAAATATTTTTTCAAATGAATTCTCGAAAAGTACTTAACTTACAGAAAAAAAATAAAAAAAAAATATAAAGGATTTTCATTTAAAAAATGGTAAAAAAAAAAAAAAAAAAAAAAAATAGGCCTATATATATATTTTTTTTTCGTATATGAAATATCTCGAAAAAGTACAACAATTGAGAAATTAACATTTACCAATATTTGTGCTGAGTAATACAGCGTATAAAGCTTATGTACAAATATTGTAAAAAAAAAGGTTATTTAAAAAAACTGACAAAAAAAAATAAAAAAATTTTTAGGGGGCTCGAGCCGACGGGGACAGAGAAGGGGGGAGTTTTCCATACCCCGTGGGAGGGGCGGGAGGAACCCCGCGACCAAATAACCTAAGAGCGGGGTTTCGGGAGATCCCCTTCTCCTCGGAAGGGGGGAGATATAGTCTAGACCTGTAGTTCCCATCCGGGAGGTGGCCCGGGAAGAAAAGAAAACCCCCCGGGGTCGGCGAACGCACCGGGAAAAAAAAAAAAAACCCCCTCCTGCCATCTTTGCGGTTTACCCTTGGGTATTTCTTTAGTAAAAAAAAAAAATAAAAAAA
>JABUQX010113725.1:0-18328 GCA_015478945.1 Trachelipus rathkii
AAGAAGAAGAAGAAGAAGAAGAAGAAGAAGAAGAAGAAGAAGAAGAAGAAGAAGAAGAAGAAGAAGAAGAAGAAGAAGAAGAAGAAGAAGAAGAAGAAGAAGAAGAAGAAGAAGAAGAAGAAGAAGAATCAGCTTGTGAAAAAGATTCTTCAATGATCATTCTTGAAGAAGAAGAAAAGGAAGTCAAGAAATAATGAAGAAGTCTGCTGAATATCTTTAGGGTAAAGTAGCGGCAGAACCTGGCAGCACCGATCTTATTAAAATCACACAAAGACTTTACAAACAGTTGTAATGAATTGATGAAATAATTAATCGAATAAAATAATAATAATAAAAAATTAATAAATAATAATAATAATAATAATAAATAATAATAAAGACTAACGTATTTAGGAAAAAAAAAAAGACTGGCAAAATATTGAATAATCCCATAGGGTTTTACTTATGAGATTCGACTGTCATGGATTCACATAAACTATATGTATATTATTAATTTTAACAAAAAAGGTTCCATACTTTTATAGACAATTTAATTAAAATAAAGTTAAATCCTTGAAAATGTCCAAAAAATGTCATACACTCATGTTACTTTAAAAATGACTCGCTCTGAATAATAAAAAGTACTTACGTCTTTCAATGTGAAATATTATCATGGTTCATCATACAAAGAGTTGACCGACCACCATATACCCATGTCAGGGTCCATAATACATCTAACTCTAGCAGTTAAATATGCGACATTAAAAGTCTATCCAGACATGCTTTGCAATTGTTTAAAAAAAAGGTGGACCTAAATTTGTTTTCAAAATGAATCCTTTTATTTCAAAAAAACTCTCGGACAGTGATACGTTTTTTCAAATTGCTTGCCGATATCTCTACCATGTCGATGCGCCATTTGCCCATTCGAATACGGAAATTATTATAATGGAGTTATAGAGTGACCCATTAGTTTTTTTTTTGCAAGACCAGGATTTAAAGACTGTTTGAAGACATGGCTTCGAAACTGGAAGTGCTCCCTTTAGACCGGGGAAAATATGATTTTTTTTTTTTTTTTGTTGAGTTAACCCACGTCACAAAGAAGCGGCCACACGGGGCTGAAAAATCAGCACCAATGGGAGAGCCCTGTCAATATATGTTTCAATGTCCAAAGAAAGACTTTATATGGTGAAATGAAATTCAGCTCAGTCAAAATAAATAAAAACTAAATAAAATATTTATCCTTGTATTGTTAATAGTTCTTTAGGGTATTGATGATGGTTTTGCGATAAAGAATATTCCACTTTCTGAACATACAAGAAAATAGTGTTACTGCTAAAGGTGGAAGATTCAGACAAGATATTGGGATAATCTTCTAGAAGGTGTTAACCGTAAAGTAAGAAAATAACGACAGCGAATAGGGCCCAGATGGGCGTCTTGGTGAAGGATATGATGAAACAGACCCATTTATTGAGTTGTGTTGGCGACGGCAAAAATTTGCAAATGGATGGGGGATCCCGACATAGTGTGACTGGAGTGATATTAGTGTGGCAATACGCGAGGCGGTGCAAGTATTCACGTACGTGAAAGTATCACCTCGTGAGGAAGACCACTCACCGATGTTCAGCCGGCTTTATGTTTCTGAGTTTCCTTCCCCACCGATCTCACCCGTCCAGCACTCTTGCCAACAAGATGGAAAGCCCCGTCGGAGAGCAGATGGTGATCAGCTTAGATGGGAGGCGGCCTTGCCGAATGGCATTCCGGAGGTACCTAGAACAACTCCGAATTGAGGAGGTGGCCATTTTGGCCTCATTGTCAGCGATTCGTTGCCATTTACCCCTAAGTGAGAGGGAGTCCAAACATAAATAATTTGTTTCTTACGTGGAGTGGAGAAGGTCCGACAGAATTGTTGATTACAGCTGATAGCCATTGAGTTTTAGAAGAAGGGGTTTTAAGCGCTATGCTTAGCGCGCTAAGCCGAATCATGAATAAACGACAATATGAAAGTGATCTTGGATTGCTTAAAGGAACGTCTCATGCATTTAAAAATGGATGCTTTCACAAGGGCAAAGCTAAATCATTTTGCTATTAATTAATATTAGATATGTGGACGAATGATAAAATCAATATACTAAAAAACGTTTAGCAGTAACAGGTACCTCAAGCTATTTTTGAGCTGTAACTAAAAAATACTGACAGTTTTTAAAGAATTCAAAATAAGAGGCAAGTAAATACGCTTAGTTACGGATAACGCATCAACATGATCAGATAACGATTGAAAAATTAAATAGGATAATGAGGATGAGGAACAGAAAAGTGGTCAACGTGATCCTGATTATTATTGAATGTCCAAAACGAGAAGTAATAGTTGTTTTCGAATGAACTTTGATACTAACTAAGAAAAGACTAATGTTCCGATGACGGTTAACATTGACACAGAGGTGTTGCACATTTCACAGGTTATGCAGTGCGTGATGATCTCCATAATCTCCATAATACTCATACAGCAAATTTTATAAGCAAAGGGAGACAAATAGCAAAACTTTTTTTTTTTTTTCTTATACAGCTGTTCAACCACCATCAGGTTATATAGAAGCCCTATTACAAGGAGAGAGTGTTGCACCGGCGTCATAAAGGCCAGAGGCTAAGCGTAAATTACGCAGCATTGTGACGCGGCTTTGAGATGGGCTTAAAATTCAGCAGAATCACACAGAGATGGAAGAGTGCACAGACAGACGGTGGCAGGAAAAGGAAAGAAGCACCGCAGACGAACTAGCCTCGGATTAACAATAGTCAACACGAAAACTCATGTGCAGAAACAGCACCCACTAGTGCTCGAAGGGCGCGTTAAAGGTGGTGGACGCGCAGTGACAAGTCTCCCTCGAGCACCTCCGTGCATAGGTACCTATAGAAAAAAGAGATAAAGCACCAACATCGACCCGCAAAGATCACATTGCAAAGTGAAACTGGAAAGTACAGAACAGTTTTATTAATCTTTTGGCCATTTGATCGACCCTATCCAAAATGCCGGGGGAAAACCAGAGCCCCCCTGATATGAGAACAGTACTCCATACAAGGCGGATGGGCCCTTTGTATAGCTGGAAAAAACTGAGAAAGAGAAAAAAAAGTCTACAAAGAAAGGAGAACTCCCAGTTTTATTGAGGCCGCCCTAGCAACCGTTTGATGTCAGGTTTCCAAGACATTTTTTGTTTATGTTATAAGGCAAGGATTTTATCATTGTCAACAGGGTGAGACGAGAAGAACCGTGAAAGAGATAGGAAAGTTAGAAGGTGTCTAATAGAAGGGAGATTGTAGAAGTTGAGTTTTTTAAAGAATTGAATATTTCAATAGGTTCAGAAGGACCCCACCCGGAAATTCTACCCAGATCAGCGAGAATAGAATCAGAAAGATTAGGACGAGAGGCAATTCTAGAAGCAAAAGAGGGAGCAGAATTGAAATGTTGAAGAATGAAGGGTCGATTCATCGGCATATGAGTGGATAGTGTTAGATGTGCAGGTGAGAAGATCATTTAATGAAAAGTAGGAATTAAAGTAGGAGATAAGACAGAACCCTGAGGAACACAACTATTGACAGAAAGGAAGAAGGAAGTCGCGCCCCATCAACAACAGCCGCATATTGAGCGATTTGAAAGAAAACTAGAGATCAGTAAGAACATACCCAAAAATTAATGGAAGCTCTAAAGCGTCAAGCTGGAAAAGTGGCAATCTTAGATAAAGAGAAAAGATGGGAAGTACATGCCTTAGCGAAAGGCTTATTCAACTAAAAGGGACTATATTAGTATGATGACTGTCGGTACTCTTCAACGTTCTCTCCCCGATAGTCAGTGGGAACAAATTGAAACTGTTTTAGTTTTTAGGTATGTATGTGGGTCGTTTCACATAAAAGGGGCTCACGCTATTTTCTTCTGTATCTGTCCGGTTTTTGTGAGTTATTTTTTTTTATTGTTTTATTTCTTTTTTTTAGGAATGGTGTCAAACCTTGTTTTAGTTTTTGTTTCCTCTGACATAAATATAATTTAACTAAGGTTTAATTTTATAGTATTTTTATATTGTTTCTATGTGAGTTTCAACGGCAGTATAACCTTTTTGACGAACGGAATTCTTGGATATCTAAAGGAGGGTAACAAAGAAAGCTATTTTTTTTTCTCCTGAAAATTTTGATAGAAACTTTCATTTTACCTGTACCCTATACTATTACTATATTCAGTCTGTATTCGTTCTGAAAGTTTTAGTCCATATGGAGACCTTTTTTTTTGCTCTCTTTGTTTGTAAAACGTCATCTAATTTAATAAGAGGTTAGTTAACTGATGTGTACAATATCTAGTTGTTATTTAATTTTACTTACATTATTTATATCAGAAACCCTCAAAGAATTATTAAAATACCCACGCTTTACAACAAAAAACAAAAAATACTCAATTAGAGGACTTGACTACAGAAAATTTTTTATAGAGAAGGGATTTTAGCAAATGATATAAAAAATTCCATGGAAAGAAGGGAAAAAATGTTAACTGAAAACAAAATATTTTTGTCGGCCATTTTTGTTGATCTACAGTTCAGAATCTTCCTCAGAACCGAGGATCTGATATTAAAAGCTAGGAATGCTCTTTGTGAACTAGGACTTAAAATGAAATAGTTAACACTATCGAACAAAAATCTGGTCGGAGTCATTAATAGTTCAGCTGTTTCAGGAATCCTCCCCTTGTGGTATCTTGTCAAATGAAGAAGTAAAAATTGATAAAAAAAACATGTGGTAGGTCATGCATAAAAGGATTGAAAAACAGATCAATCACTAGTCAAAAGACCTTCAACCCCATCAAAAAATTCTCAGAAAAATACCAAAGTAGAATTCCATAAGGCATTAGATGAAATAATGAAAATCGACCGGAAATCAAAGCTAACAGTTAAAAAGGCAATCACTAGCTATCCTAAAATTTTGCAAGATGCGGCTTACACAATTACAGCTTTACCTCCTAGCAAGTGAATGCTAAGAGAGCTTGTTTTCTGCTTTAAAAATAATAAAATCGGTTGTAAGGACATCGTTAAAGGAGGATTTTATTGAAGAAGCTTAATTTTTAAGAACAATTGTTTTGAATAAATTTATATTACATATGCTAAGAAAATTATTAAAGAAATTTATTTTCAAATTTTATGACAGAAATGATCATAATTTTTTTTTTTTTAAATAAAAAATCTGTGCTAGATTTTACCTATTTTCAGCGAGATAAGATTTAAAGGATTATTTTTTAAATTCCAAATGAAAGTGAAAAGATAATTATGTTTAAAAAAAACAATTTTTATAAAATTATTATACGTAAATGTACAGGCAGTTCAATGTGAGAAAGAAGAATATATTGAATTTAAAATTAGGAAGAAAAAGAATTATTCTTTTTTCTTTATTTCATTAAATATATGCTTATTTTCTATAAAATATTTTTAGATTTAATATTTAATTATAAAGATGTCATTAACAAATAGTCACTTTCACAATACCATAAAAATGATGTAACAATCATTTAATGATTTCATAAGTGTAAATGAAGAAGGATTTATAACCAGGAGCCAGAGTCGAACAATTTTAAAATGCCGGAGTTGGAGCCGGGTAGTTTTAAAATGATGGAGCCGTAAAAAAATTTGCTGGTTACTCAGCCCTTGGTGAAACCAATGGACTTCTTGTTGACCAGTCGAGAAGAACCAAGAAAGCGCCTCTAGAGTCCGAGAAGATTGTATAATGACGTCCGGATGGTAGATTGCTAATTTGTCCACAATCTAAACCAGCGTTATCAGCTCAGCTGAGAATATGGACGTATAGGTAGGCAGGGTGTGGGAAATGGCGAGATCTGGGAAGACAGCCGACGCTCCCACACCGCCTCCTGTTTCGGAGCCATCAGTGTAGACAGGTGTTGAGTCATTATGAATCTCTTTATGAGACAAAAAGGAACCCCTTAACGTTGACGGATGTGTCTCAGAATACGTGAAAGACTGTATCCCGAAAGAGACAGTGGGGAGGGGGGATAAATCCATTTCGCATGAGCGTTGTCGAAATTGTAGAGCAAAACTGATAGAAAAGGAAGGCCAAGGAAATTAAAAACAGGAGTCAAAACCCCAGCGAACCACCAATATGCAGGATTGTGGAGGAACCTCTCCAGTAAGGATGACAAGGCTGAGGAAGCAGAGACTTGAACAGGAAAGAATATAGCACATATGCTTCTCTCTTCGCTGGGACAAGGGCATTATCCATCTCTACCTCCAGGCTCTCATTAGACGATGACCGAAATGCACCCGATGCAATGCGCAAACCTTCGTTTTGAATATGATCAAGGAGAAGATACCATTGGAAGGTCTGTCCATATATTTTACAGCCATAATCCAATTTAGCCCTTACAAGCATGATGTAGAGGTGCAGCATAGTCTTTCTGTCCGCACCCACGTCTTAGAGGTGAGGTGCCATAAGAGGTTCAGATGTAGCTGTTTTAGAATACCTGGAACTCACACTTACTACACAGCGATCGGCGGCAGCTAGTTTTAAGATGATTAATGTGAGGAAGGTATGTAAGGCAATCATCAAACATCACACCTAAGAACCTCACCGTCGACTCTACTTGGATGGAGGAGCCATACAGGTGTAATGAAGGTGACTGTATTCGTCCTCCTCGACTGGGGTTTCTCTGGAAAAGTCGCTTTCGTTTTTGGAAAGTGGAGAATTTGAATCCACTAGCACTGCACCAGGACGTTGCCCTGTCGGTGGCCAGATTGAGTATTCATACACAGTGTATTACATACCTACAGTATTATTGAAATAAGTTTACTCCAAACTATCTCAGAAATATACGATAAGAAAAGATACTCATAAACTTCAGATTTAAAATCCAAAATTAAAATATATATATAAATATATATTATATATACTATATATATATATTTATATATATTATATATTATATATATATATATATTATATTTATTATAATATATTTTATATATATTATATAATATATAATATATATATATATATTATATATATATATATATATATATTAAGGACGTGCCCTCTTTGGGACAGTAAGAAGGCCACATGGGCCTATCAGAGACTGTCCCAGTCAACCCCACTAACAAACCATGCTCATGCAAATCCACAAAGACCCTAGGGCTTGTCAAATTGTATAACTACAATCCACCAATTTGGCTTATCAAAACTAATGATATATATATGAAATATATATACCCAAAACCATCCACATGCATAATAAACTAAGTTATTGGTCACACATCGCCATCTACATTAGTAACTATTAACCAAAAACCGCCAATTTGGCTTCGTCAATATATTTATATGATACCCACCCATCCATAAACAAATCCAACCCTTTTCTTAAATGTTGCATTCGAGTCACACTCAACAACCGCCTCGTGGCAAACCATTCAAAATTTAACAACCTATTACTGACATAGCATGCTTTCTTTATATCAGATGGCATCGCTTTCTTCTAATTTCTTATTATGCCCCCTGGTTCACCTGTCCATTTTTTCTACTGATGAAAATTATTGGTCTCTGTATTATCAATAGATGAAATATTTTGTAGACTTGTATCATGTTTCCCTCTGAGAAATCGCCTTTCTACAGAAACATCTAACTCCTTCAGCCTCTCCTCATAGCTCTTACCCTTCAAACCCAAAATCATCCTTGTTGCTCTACGTTTGCACTCTCTTCTAGCATATCTAAGTCTTTCTCTTAATAAAGGGGCCCAAACTTGCTGCACAATATCTTATTACTGGAACTCTGCCATAAGCATAAGCTACAATATTTACAGCGTTTTCATTGCTTATTACTCCTTGCTTTCGATTAAACAACATTGCGTGATTATGTCTATGCCCTAAGCATACATTATATATGACTTATTATTTCAATAGCTTCCAAACATTGAATTTAGCTACTACTTTCCTAAATTATACCTGCTTATTAACTTAACTACTCTAAATCTTTTTCTTGGCGTCCCAGACTACAGAAGCCAATCCCCATTTCAATATTCAGCTTAAGTTTGAAAAACTGTTATATTGAGTGTAATACTATTTAGCGTGTAAAAAGGTAACCTTACACTTCATCACTACGTTATATTAAAATTATCCATTTTTGCCAATTTATCTGAGTCCCACCAAGAAGTTTAATCAAGATCATTTTGATCTTATGATATACGTCCTTATACCTACTGATATAGGTATGGCCACGTTTAGATGATCAGCTTGACAATACTTAAGAAAACTTGACATATAATATATTATAAGCCTGGTAGCTTAAATCATTATTAATTATATAATATTAGAGGTAACTCAAATATGTGGCCCCAGCATTTATGACCTGATAGGAACACACGTGTGTTCCAAATTTATCGGATCATATTTATCTTATTATATAATTCCCAGTTTATGATTGATACACACTTACTGTTTTCTATATTTGGCAATCACTCTAAATCCTAACCATGTACCATGACTCACCTTATACGACATTATGCTAATAACTTTTTTTATCATCGATTTCATTATTGTGATAGGGAAAACCTTATCAATAAGCTTTCACTAAAGTCTAAATATAACAAGATCAACTGGATCTCCTTTGCCGAGTTCCGAATGGACAGTCAGTAATGATATTCTCATAAGATTCTAAAAGTTTGTAACTTACCTACCCATTTTTCTTGAATACCGTGCTGGGGAGTCATACAATACCTTGTCAACTTATACTAAATTTTCTCTTATATATTTCGCTTCTTCCAAAACCAATACAAACAGAGATGTTAAGCTTAAACTGGCCTATCAATATTTATCCCAATTCTATCTTATCATACCTTATTACTATAAAACTAGGGCATAAAACTATAATGTCTAGTTTTACCCATGTCATCTATGTTATCTAATTGTAATAAATCTTCTATCACAAAAACACATTTTATTAAAAAATCAAACACAATGCTACCTTTATGCATAATAATGTGAATATACACCTCTTCTTCAGAATTCTTACACATTCACTTTAGAGTAACCTGAGCTTATTTACCTGATCTCAAATTATTGGCATCTAAATAATCATTTATTATATCTTTTTCATCAAATTTCATATATCTATGAGTAAGTATATTATGTTTATTCATGCATAACCAGAAGTATTAGTCTCAAAACTATATCTTAATCTTTCCCTCTGATAAACACAAGCCAAAATAAGATTGAAATATGTGGACCCAATCTTATCTGTAATCTACACTAAATTTTAAATCAATTTTCATTGGACTCTCACAAGTTGTCACTATTATTCTTGAACTTTTAAATGTATAATAATGGCTAAAAAAAGTCTGATATTTTACCACTATATAGTATTTCCCGTTCTTATTTAATTTTCTGCTTTCTTAAGCCTTCCTTATTGAGCTGGTTACAGTTCGTTTTCTATTTTTCCTATAATTCTTTCTAAATCATCTTCCCTTAATTACTTACCCTAGAAATTTTAAAATAAACATCTCACCTAATTTAGTAGAACCTTCTTATGTCTCGTATATTCCCCTTAAGATATCATCAAGGATCCCCCATTATTGTACTTTATAAAAATAACTGACGAATATTTCAGTTTAAATAATTATCAGCGTAAAATGTCTTACCTAACAATTTGATAAAACTCAGAATTTTGGTACTTTATAAACTCTTATATCCCAGTACAGTTATAGTCTAAGCAATGTTCTGCGTAAATTTTGGATTAAAACTCACCATTTTCTGGAATCTAAGATCCTTATCTTATTATATATAATTCATTAACTTGAAATGATGATGGACCTGCAGAATATACTAATCATTAAATTCAATTTATTAATGGTCACTAAGTCCGTAAATTTCTCAACTTTTAACATCACCCCTCATACTTTGACATTATCGATGATAGTTAAAATTAGTCTAATAGTGCATCTCTGTTCTTGTTAGGGTTTCATGGACCTCTGGCTCAAAAAGTTATTAAGTATACACATATTTATAAATACTATGAATATTACTTTAATGGTCTGTATTAGACAAATGGCATCACAATTTATGCCAAGAGAAAAATTTAAAAATCACCCTATTATGATCTATTACCTTTTATCCTTTACGTATAGGCTATGCTATGATTCTCATTTCTTTTTACATTCTTGGTTCTAAATTCTATGACTTCTGGCCAGTAGGAATCTATAAAATGCCCTATTTATATGATATTGAACAAAGGAATACTACTCCCGATAAATTCAATATCATGATTTAGTTTAAAAGTCAGTCAATTAATACAGATCTGATATTATGCTTTATATATTATAAAATGCAGCCACACCCCCACCCTTCTTTCCTCTACGATGTATAAATATAAAAGTGAATGATATCCGTCTATTTTCAATATATACCTGAACGTATGAGTCTCCATTTTATTTCTTTAATTAACCACATTGCCTACATGATTATGCAAATAATGTCTAGATTCTATCATTTATTGGTATAACTAATCAGTCTTACTTTTATTTTTCTAAGACTAGTGAGCATTTGTGAAAAGATTATAAGTTGCAAATGTGCGATCTCTAAGATCTTACTGCTCCTTCTCTGAGTCTGGTATCTCTTTCTCGTTATTTATTATCTATTATCTGCCATATTTCCTGTTAAATTTAGTCTTAATTTATAATCCAGATTGAGACACCATCAACCGCACCAACGTACTCTAGTTTTATTTGTCATAGTAACAACATAGTCTGCCAAACTGTTAGTGATGAAAAGCTACTAACACATACTCTTACGACTCATTGTAGAATCTCCATCTGCTGTCCAAAAAAGATCATTTATCAGAAACTTTCTTCCTCCTGCCTCTAATTCTTCAAGATTTCTGAAAATTAACTCACATAAAAATAAACACATAATATAAACATAATTCTATTCATTACACTAAAGCACTACTTACCCCATATTATCTAACTTACTGATCAACTACCTTAGAGTAAGATAATTCCCATAGAAATCATTAGCATCATCTATCCACTAGCTGTCAATCTACTATAGACGATATACTTCGGAAAATCATCCATTAAATAATACAACTTTCTCTTGGGTATGCTATTAATTCTTCTGACTTCTATGTCCTATATCATTTGTACATGCACAATCACATTTGATCAACATTTGTAGAATCAATCTCTCTATCTATCCTATCCACAATAGCCTCACTCTGTGCCACTGCGATAACATACTTCAATCTATATACTTTCTTTTATCTACCTTTTTCCCCAAGACTTGGGAGGTCAAGGTGCTCAAGCATCGGAAAGAAAGCAGTAGGAGAAAATGACAAACGGTTCCGAAAAAGAAAAGCCCGCCTTACCAACCCCCTTTGTACCATTAATAGTAAGACTGTCGCAATCACAGAAAATCCACCTAGAGGCTTCATGGGACCCCGACGGATCCACACATATGTAGTCGTCAAGTGTTAGCCGGTTTCATCCCTGGCCGCAAAGGTAGCCACAACCATACCCCCCTTACAACGACCCCCGCCATTCTATCAAATGTTTAATTTTATTTCTCGCTCTTGCCAAAGCTACACTTTCAGGATCTCATTCCATTATACTGACTCAATTGCCACTTTTTCTTCGGTCTCCACAACAGGTCGGTCCCCAACACCGCACTACCACTATACGATCCTACTTAAACCATAACCGGCATTACCATTCAGTCCTTCTACACTGACCAAACCGAATCTCAATCAACACTTTCATTATTCTCTCGTTTTACCCTTTTCTTTCACACCACACAAACTCCCTAATCGATGTTCAATTATCAGTTTTATCATATCTTCTACACACCATTATGACACGCCGGACCAAGGTTGTCCGATCGTGAAACACATGACTTAGTAGAATCTATGAACTTTTATTATTCAGACCATAGTCTTCGCTACTATGTTAGTAATAGCACAGGGTAACAACATACCGCTCATGCAAGAACCCTTAGCGCACTCAGACTAGTCCTATTTACATTTCACCAATGGCGAATTTAAATTGCAACAGCAACCTTCGACCATTCTAACACTTTTCCTACTACATCTGCATTCATCCGTTCCCATTCTCACATCCAACTAACATTAACCTCCAATAACTTTTAAAAACTCAGACACTTGGTTCCGCTGCTCGAACTCATCTTATTTATCAATGAAACTTCACACTGTAAGGGTATCCTCTCTGCACAACCAACCACTCTTTTGTACTCGTTAATATTTTAGCAGGCGACACTTACCTTTTATCGAATATTCCGCCCAAATCTCTCTACCAATCTTCACCATCTATTCCGTTTTCATCCAACATAGAGCTTATATATTTAAACTCAGATTGTTGTTCAAGTTGCTTACCATTTAACATGATTTCACAATGCGGACTTTCCTCACCTACCACCATCACCCAACTCTTAACTACATCTACTTTCAAATCTCTCTTTTGCACGCCTTGCCAAACCACTCTACTAATCCCCTCAAACTTTCTTCCGATTCGTCACACAAAACTGAATCAACTACTTACAATAAGGAAAGCACCCTCCACACTCTTTCTTTCATCATCATTCTAACCCCCTTCCCTGCCAACCCTCCATTTAATTGTTTCATCACACATCCATATACAAATTAAATAGCCATGGGGACAAGACACATCCTTGCCTTATTCCACTATTAATATTATACCATTCACTCTCTACTCCTTTTATTCATAGACGTACACATACT
Source organism: Trachelipus rathkii (assembly GCA_015478945.1). Lineage (NCBI taxonomy): Eukaryota > Metazoa > Arthropoda > Malacostraca > Isopoda > Trachelipodidae > Trachelipus > Trachelipus rathkii. The sequence continues at coordinate 12,751 of JABUQX010113725.1, forward strand.
TTAATATCAACATGCATAAATCATGCAATTCTCCTATTGTAAGTCCATAAAATCTTAAAACCTAAATATAATTTGTTCTTCTTCTCCTCTCTCATTTTATCACTGATTTTCAACAATGTGAAAATATGATCTACACATCATCTACCACTTCTAAATGCTCCCTTTTCTTCAACAATCAGCCAGTCAGTTACTCGACGCGCTCTTTTAACCAAAATACCATCATATATCTTTTCCAAAACAACAAATAAACAAATTCCCTAATAGTTTCTACAGTTCCCCTTAACGCTCTTGCCCATATACAATGGTACTGCTCTCCTCCAATCCTTCAGACCTTTACCACCCTACACAAATGCTTTGTTATACAAGTTCCATATTTATTAAGTCACAATCTCACCTCCATCCTTAATCATTTCACCAGTAATTCCATCCATACCTGCTGATTTACCATTTTTAATTTATTTCCATCTACCTATTACCTTCTCCCTACTAATTACAAAATCCCCTAAATATTGTTTCTTCTTACACCATCAAACCCGCTCACATTCATTATCACCACTTCATTGGTGCCAATTATTCCACACTCTTCTGACGTCCATCTCATCAGTTACGAAAGCCCTTTCCTTATTTATTATACTATGAAGATTTCCCTTACTCTCTTTCTTAACCTTAGGCACTTCCATCCAGAACAGCTTCATATTGCCTTGTAAGTCCACATTCAAATTCGTTCCAAACTGTTCATTTACTTCTTTTTTCTCCTACTTATGCAACTTTAGGTCTTCCTCTTTTTCCTTCCATTCCTCTTTTCTTTTCTCCTTTCTTTCGAAACCTCATCCTTGGCTTATAGCATATCCAACCTAGAATCTTTCTTTATTTTTTACCGCATGCATCGTTCCACCACACTATTGATATTCTTACTTCCTACTTTAGCAGACCTCCATACTTATCTTTGCACTAATAACAAACGCTTCCTTCATTTACCTCCATATTTTCTCAGTTTCATTTTGTTCACATTCAACTGACTTTTTGCAAGTGCTCTATATTATACATTACTTATAATTCTTCTCATTTAAGTTCTCACTCCCAATTCTTCCCACTTGCTTACTTCCAAAATGGTCTGATAGTCCTGTAGTGATGAGAGTGTTATTGAGATTTGTTTTTTTTCTTTTTCTTTCACTAAATTACATATGTTGTTTGTTAACTTTTGTATCTTTCGTAATAACTTCCTATTTTCGTTGAAATATCTAAATATCAATTACTAACCATTGACGTCGTCTCTTCACCTTTTAGGAAGCTACGCTTTACACCTCCGACTTTTGAGACTAAGAACCAATAAGGAATAAATTACACAACCATTCTTATTGGATTTTGATATCAATATATTCAAAATTTCACAAAATTATATTTGTAAGTTTCGTTGCAAATTACTAGTAATTGTGGAACTAATTTTTAAAATTATATTATATATATATATATATATATTATATATATACTATATATATATTTACTCCTATATATATTATTATATAATTAGTATATTATATATGATATATTTATATAAGTATGGTAAATGTATATATATATATATATATATACCATAATATATTAGAATCTCGTTGCAAATTTCCTGTCTGTTGAATATTTTACGAACAAAATGATTGATCATTTGGGTGGGGAAAGCATAATGCCAATTACTGTGCATATAAATTGAAAACATGAAATATTTAAATGATTTTAATATTTAGAAGTTAAAATTTTTACTATAACAGGTTGAACATATTATATTCAATATTGTAAGAAATATATATATATACAACTATTATTATTTGTATTCTTTGAATACATTAAATTAATGCAAGATAATAATAAATTATCAGACCAGCACTTTCCAATATTAGTGTATAACATATTCACTCTTATTGGTAAAAGATTTTTTTTTAAATAACATTTTGTCATAAATATTTCACGAATGATCTTTCCCAAACCCCTCACTGATTAACATCATCACATACTTCATCTTCTTCACGAAACCAAAAATTCAAGAATACCTTTTACTATACTATATACTATACCATATACTATACTATATTATATATATATATATAATATAGTATATACATATATATATATAGTAAATACTATTATAAATTAATTATATATATATATATAATATATATTATATATATATATATATATATTTATATTATATATATATTTAGTAATATATATATATAGAATATTAATATATATATATATAATAGCAGTAGTAAGGGTGCACAAAACTGACGCTCAATGTCACGTCCGGAAGTGCTAACCGGATTTGCATGCACTGTTGCAAATGTTGCAAGCACACATTTTGCACATTGGTTTTTCACCTTGACGTGTCAAAGGTTAGGTTTTTAAGGCTCGGTGGAGCACGATTTAAGGTCTGGAAGACCGACTTCCGAGTTTCTGAGCCTGAACTCAAGGATTTTAACCCCAAAATGGGGCGGAGCCCCCCCATAATCTTGTGAATCATTCCCTACGATGGTTTTTAAATGATCGATAGATCATTTTTGATGTTGTGCCAATCGATTTATCGTGATCGATTACCTCCAAATCGATGTTAAATCGTCTTTCTACGTGCACTGTTCTGCATTGTTACAATGAAAAATGTAATCGAACAAAGAAAATAATACAAATAATTAACAATTTCGATTAATCGCTGAGTAATCCTCCACCTTCCGCACTACCGTACCCTTTTTCGCTTGAAGGATAGAGATATTTGCTTCAAACTTTATGTTTTTACCTATTAAATGGTGATAAACTGATCACAGTTGAGTTTTGGTGACCGCTAGAGAGGTCACCCTAAGGTGTTGCCTCCTATCGCAAGGTAAATTAAGCCCTGCAAAAACCATGTTCAGGCTAACGTATCGGAGTGAAATTTGAATGTGAGTTATATGGATGACGCTATCTCGTCGGAGACGAGATTAAGCTTCCTTCTGCGTCCCCCTGTTATAGGGGGACGGTAGCCCCACTAACAATTAGATAATGATTCGTAGAAGAACGAAACTCAGGAGAAAGGAGATAGGAGGAGGTCGGAGTCGGAGACGGATTGTGAACGTGATTCTGTTGTCCAGGGACCCCACGGAGTGGGTCCCCAGTTTGAAAAAAAAAGGAAGAAGAAATGCTATGGATGCAAGCAGAGAAGGAGGAAGAGAAGAAAAAGGAAGGAGGAGGAAATGAGCGAAGGAAGGATGAGAAGTAAGAAGGAGGCTCGATCAGAGGAGTAGAAGGTGACACTAGTTATTAAATACGGTCCGATTCTTAAATATTGTGTGTAATGATACAATATTGATGTTTTATAGTAGTTTTCGAGTAGTAAAATTCGAAAATAATGGTTTCAGTACCATCAAGAAAATAAAATACAACTAAATAAATACATAATATAATTATAAAATAAATAAAATACAGAATAAAATTTCAATTGCTTTATAGTTTTATTATATCTTCCAATCTTTTTATTTTTACATTAGCTAAAGGCAGTAAATCAGTAAATCAAGACCTAAGCATCACCACCCAAGCTCGGAATCTGCCAGTATTAGTTGATCTATTTGATGACTCTATTGATCCTACTTGATGCCGTATTGACCTATTGATCTATTGATTGAAGGTCAAATTTATTTTTACTACATCATTTGTCATGTTTACATACGCTAAATCAGTAAATCAGTAAAGTCAACCCATAGCACCCCTCCTCGTCTGACCGAAGTCATGATCTATTTGATCTATTTGATCTATTGATCTCTATTGATCTATTGTTGCATGAATGTCAAATTTTTTTACTAAAAATTGTACACTTTTCTTACCTATCCTAAATCAGTAAATCACTAAAATCAAATCCACTATCCAACTTCCCTCCTGACCATCTGTGATCTCTATTGATCGTAGATTGATTTAAGGTCAAATTTTCTTAAAATTTTCATGTTTTACATACCGACTAAATCATAAAATCAGTAACAAACCATCCATATTGCCAGTGCCACCATCGCTGGCTGCGTCTGGCAACGCCCCCAAAAAAGCTGGCCCCAAAACCCCCCAACACCCGCCGCCCCGTCGATCTCCCTGTGCTCAGTTGTGATCTTATGATCTATTGATCTTACTTGATGCAAGTCCATTTCGAGTTATAATTTTGGATAAGACATAACGATAAAATCAAGTTCTTTATACCCCTGATCAACGAGTATAATGCTAACGTAACAAACGTTTTCACACTAATCACACTAACATAGTATATAAACCTGAACTAGAAAATATAATGTGTACATATAATCTGACAAAACCCTAACACACCTTACTCAACAGCTAAAATAAACTGCTAACATTAACAAAGTTCCAAATTTAACTAAAACTAGTAAAGTAACTAACATAGCATACAAAAACGTAGCCCTACTCACACTTTTTCCATGCATATCTTTAAGGAGCAATATCTGAATGTTAATGTTTATCAATAAACAGTAGTAACATTTTATCAATGTAGTATATTTATCATAAATCCTAAGCTCTAACCACATTGTAAATGAACTAGGAATGATTAGCAAGAGCAAACCTATATTCGTCTTCAGACATACGATTTCTACGCATGCCATGGAGCGAAGGTCATCATACGAATACTGGTGCTTGTGAGAGAGTACCGGATCGACGGTTGTGAGTTACTGCTGGGCGCTGACCTTCGGGATAAGCTAGCTGGTAGGCCGGAGACTAAGAGCGTTGGATGGAGCTAGGTCGAGATTCGGGGCGGGACTCTGACTTGTATGAGACTGCACAATACCACTGAGAGGCACGAGAGAGGCTCAGTTTATAGTGTGGTCACGATTGTTTAGGGTCCGGAGCAGACCTCAACGCACGTCACAGCTACACGACAATCACACCAGCATTAAGGCACACATCACGTCACATACAACCACGGGTATCGTTGTGTTGCAGAGCACACACACACACACCGCACACCCACAACACACCACAACACACCACACCACAACAACAGTACACAAGCGTGCCCACACACACACACACAAGTGGGATTGAGATCCCACAGCACACATCACACGTTATAGCCCACACCGAAATAAACTGCTAACATATATCAAAGGTTTCCATGTTAAGACTACTGAAAAATTAAAAAAATTAAACAAAATTAAAAAAATTTAAGACATTAACTGTAAGTAAAAAATTAAAAATAGTAAAAAAAAATTAAACAAGAGCTAAAAATCAAATAAAACTTACAAAAGTGTAAAATTAAAAATTGAAAAAATTATAAAAATCACTAAATAAAAAAACATTAAAAAAATTAAAAATAAAAAAAAAAAAAAATTAACATAGTATAAATGCAAAATAAAACTTATGCAGATAGTATAAATTGTGAAGAGATATATAATAAGAAAAAATAAAAATAAAAAAAATTAAAAATAAAAAAAAAATTAAACAAAGTATATAAATGCAAATAAAACTTACAAAAAAATAAACAAATTAAAAAATTAAAAATTAAAAAATGTAAATATAATAAAAAAAATTAAACAAAGTATTAAATCACTCACCCTTC
>JABUQX010113726.1:12500-15000 GCA_015478945.1 Trachelipus rathkii
TTTAGAGCTTCACTTTTCTTCTTACATTTCAAATAAAAAATTTCCGGAATTATTTCCTTAACAAGAAAAAAAAGAAATGAGATATATTTTTTTTTAGAGCTTCACTTACTTAAATTCCGAGAAGAAAAGTTTCCGGAATAATTTTTCATCTTCTCTTTCTTCTTCATAATTCAAAGGGATAATAAAAATTTATGATATTAAGAATAGGAAATTAACTTCCAGAGAAGACATTCCTTAAATTCTTTTTACAATTTGCTTTAATAACACAATCCAAAAACAAGTTAAAAGAGTTTTTTTTTTGTTTAATTTTGAAAAGTGGAAATATCAAAGATGAACAGCATAAATTAAAATATTAATAATAATAATAATAATAATAATAATAATAATAATAATAATAATAATAATAATAATAATAATAATAATAATAATAATAATAATAATAATAATAATAATAATAATAATAATAATAATAATAATAATAATAATAATAATAATAATAATAATAATAATAATAATAATAATACATGATAAATTAATAAGTAATAATAATACTAATAATAATATAATAATATAATAATAATAATAATAATAAATAGTAATAATAATAAATAATAATAATAATAATAAAATAATAATTAATAATAATAATAATAATAATAATAATAATAATAATAATAATAATAATAATAATAATAATAATAATAATAATAATAATAATAATAATAATTGTCTTGGCGTATAATAATAATAATAATAATAATAATAATAATAATAATATAATAATAATAATCATAATAAATTATATAATAATAATAATAATAATAATATAATAATAATAATAATAATAATAATAATAATAATAATAATAATAATAATAATAATAATAATAATAATAATAATAATAATAATAATAATAATAATATTAATAATAATAATAAAATTCTTTTTACAATTCTTTTTACAATTTGCTTTAATAACACAATCCAAAAACAAGTTAAAAGAGTTTTTTTTTTTGTTTAATTTTGAAAAGTGGAAGTGGAAATCTCAAAGATGACAGATAAATTAAATAATTAATAATAATCAATAATATACATAAAATAATAATAATTAAAATAATAATACTAATGATAATAATATAAAAATATAATAATAAATAATAATCATAATAATATAAAGTAAATATATAATAATAATAATAATAATAATAATAATAATAATAATAATAATAATAATAATAATAATAATAATAATAATAATAATAATAATAATAATAATAATAAATATTAAAAATAATATTAATAATAAGAACAATAAAAGTAGCTCTTTCACTGAACAAGCGCATAATTATATTATTATAATAATAATAATAATAATAATAATAATAATAAATAATAATAATAATAATAATAATAATAATAATAATAATAATAATAATAATAATAATAATAATAATAATAATAATAATATGATAATAAGAATAATAATAATAATTAAACCAATAAATGAAATAATTTCAATTTCATTTAACCTTTAATTGCGTTTTGAAACTCTTTGAAATTTCTAGTGAGAAATTAATGTGAAAGTTCAAAAGGATCTTATTTGTTGTTTTTGTTTTCCTGCTTATGTATTTGTTTTTTTTTTGTTTTTTGTTTTTTTTTTGTTATTTTTTTTTTGCATTTGATCTCAATATTGATTTTTGATTTTGATTTTGATATTGTTTCTATTTATGTTTGCTTTTGTTTTTGTTTTATTTTTGCTTTTACATTGTTTTTTATTTGTTTTTTGTTTTTGTTTCTTTCTTTTTTTTTTTTTTTTTTTTCGTTTTATTTTGCTTTATTTTGTGTTTTCTTTTTACTATTCTTTTTTCGACTTTTTTTTCTTTTTCCAGTATTACACGTTAAAATTTATCTCTGTTGAAATAATCGTAAAGGATTTCAAACTCTTTGATTGTAGAAAATTAATAATAATAATAATAATAATAGAATAATAATAATAATAATAATAATAATAATAATAATAATAATAATAATAATAATAATAATAATAATAATAATAATAATAATAATAATAATAATAAAAATAATAATAAATAATAATAATAATAATAATAATAATAATAATAATAATAATAATAATAATAATAATAATAATAATAATAATAAATAATAATATATCTTGTAGCTACGATGAACATTCATTAAAACCAATTCCGTTAGCCTTTCCTCTTCTGTAGAGTTGAGAAGTATGTTTTGAGCCGATTTGCAATAGACACATATACTCGCATATCTATCTTGAGGGCACGTTGGGAGTGAGATAGATTCTAAAATCTTGAACAGTCCAATTGTGACTGTATAGATAAAATTTATTTATAAAATTCGTAAAATGTTTAGCATATTTCGAATGACTTTATTAGGATTGGTATAAATAGGGATTTATGAGTGATAAATTTACTCTCTAACTTTTTTGAAGAATCATCAAGAAAAGGAACTGCAGCGGTTTT
>JABUQX010113727.1:0-22500 GCA_015478945.1 Trachelipus rathkii
TATAACATACTATAATATTTAACTATTATCAATTTATATATGTATATATTTTATTTAATAAAGTAAAACTATTATATTTTTAATGTATATTGTTTTTTTTAATAATTTTAGTATTATTGATATTTAACATAGTTTTACTAAAGTTCATATGATATTGAATTAAATATTAGACAAGTGTTTGATAAATTTTGTTTTAATATTATATTTATATAATAAGTGTTTTTGTAAAATATTAAAGTTAATATGTTAGAGATTAATTAATATACTTGGAAAAAGTATTGATAGTTAATTTGCTAGCAAGTTAGTTATTTAGCAAGTTAGCTAGTTACTTAGTTTGGTTACTGGTAGTTATTAAGGTAAATGTATTAATTTGATTTATTAGTTAGAACTGTTTTATTTAGTGGGTAAGTATATTGTGCTATAAGTATTATGTCTAGTATGTATATCAATCTATATTTATATTCTTATAATATATAATAAATTAGCTATATGTTATTAGTCTTATATTTAACGTGATAAACCCATTGTTATTGATTAAGTACATATAATTTGATAAGTGTAGTATATAGTACTATATATGTATCAAAATATTTTTGTTGGTCATATATGTGGATCCACCCACGATAATGATACTCGAAATGCAATAGTGTTAATGTAATATATGATGGTATTATATGTTATAATATTAACATTGCAAATAATCTGTTAGAGAGTTAGATGTTTATAGCACAGAAGCAGACAGTCTAGCTCTTTGAAATAATGGTGATAGATAAACACAGATTTTTTAATCCATATGTCACACGATAGTGAACATAGGTAGTGTTTAACTGTTGGTTCAAGTGAAAGTCAGAAAATTATGATTAATAAGAGTAGTTTGATTTATTTAACTCTCTTTGTTTACGTTCGAAACTAGGTCGTAAAGGATGTGTGGTTTGTCATGTACAATTATATTCTTAGTTCTGGTAATCTATTTAGCCTTTTATTAATGTGAAACAATGTTACGTCTCCTCCTCAGAACTTTAAATGCGAAAATAAATTTAAAATTCTTTTAGCATATAAGATAATATAAATAAAAATTAAGAAAACTTATAATTTTGTTAGTACATTAACGACATTATATTAAGGTTGATTTAGTCTATGTTGATATGTCATAAACCGATATGGCATATAATATCATATATATTTTGATACTTGATATGCGCTACAATCTGATCGTATTATTTGATGAGCGTCGTACTTCTTGTATTATATATTTCTTTCTTGTTTTAACTTGCCAGAAGAAATTTTGCAATGTTTACAAGACTATTGTTAATGATAAGTAATATGTTATATCAATAAATACTATATTTTATATTATTTATCCTTTTACATTCGTAATAAGTGTGGAGTATATATATAATATAAATATAATATATAATATATATAATTAATAAATTATTTATTATCCTCCATAGGCCTCCGTTGGCTTGAATAATATTATACTAACGGGTAAATATATATAATTATATATAACATCTATCCAACCGCTAATCTACTACTTCAGTTGTTGATATCTTCAACGAAGGCTTGGTTGTTAAAGATGTGTGTAAACTTTGTTAATTAGTGAACTATACGTTATGTATTCATAAGGTAGTATTATGTGTTAGGTTTTTTGATCGTTGTATGTCAATTTTTATTCTTTAAAGTATAGAGAGATATAGGTATGTTTAGCTTTATTGATATAGTGAAAACTTTATATATGTATTAGCTAGCATTAATTCTATTATGATTCAATATGATAATATAGTACCAATGTTATGATTAAATAATTAATATTTGTTAATATATATAATTCTACATCTATATTTTTTCTGATATAAAATTCAATAATTGTATATGTATAGTAGATATATATTGCCTTTGAGAGCAAGTGTGAATTATAGTGATCGTTTATTTATGTATGTTATTGTTATTATTAGTTACTTTACTTATGTTAAGTGTGAAACTTATTGTTAAACGTTAACCAGTTTATTTCAGTTTTTAAGAGTTTGATTAGTGGTTATGTATTACTGAGTGTGGATTATATTCTTATGTTCAGTATAATAATTGATCACTATCATGTAAGCTTTTATTAATGTGAAATAATCTTAATGATTTACAGGTTTAGCCTATATATTCGTTTGATTATATACGGTTAATATATATTAGCAAAGGGTATATGTAATATATATATTTGTTAAATATTACCATGTTATATCTAAATTAACATTGCTATTTATATTATAAGAGATTAATTGCTTGAAAATGGTGTCATAGTTAGTTTTTGAGCGCTATGTATATTAGTTTTTACTATTACTACTCTGTTTTGTATAAGTATGTGGAACTTTTGTTAATTATTTAACCCGCCTTATTGAGGTTTGTAGATGTGTAATACTAAGGTTTGTGTTTATCTACTATAATATCTTAAACCGGATGATGCTAGTTAGTTTTATTAATTGAATATAGAAAACTTTGTTAATGTTTAGAGTTTATTCGGGCGTAAGTGTATAATTAAGAATTTGTCTTTATTATTACTGTTATTAAAATTTCAAAAATTATTACACACGTAATGTATGGGAGATTGAATATTACAATAGTTCGATAAGATGATATAAGATACTATGAGGAGGGTATGGAAACCTAGATTAGAGGAGAAGTGGTGGAATGGTGGTGATTTACTGAATTTACTTGCTCTATTTGGGATATTTATAGTATAAAACACAAATCTTTTTACCGTTATTAATAAAATATATAAACAGAATAAATTTAATTTTAATAAATGTGTGCTAGAATATTTGGAAACTGCTGATAGTTTTAATGAAATAATATATTACTATCTAAGAGTAGGTCATTATTTGTGGAAGTGATAATATAAATGACAATAATCAAATATAAATAAAGATTTTAATCATGAATAATAATAAATATTATAAAATACTAATTAATAAATAAAAGATTTTTAAAGTTGTTATATATATATAAATACATAAAGGAATATAGCTATAAACATTAAATAAAGTATTTTTAATATAAATTTTGATTGATTATACTTGTACATTACTGGTGTTCAAAACATATGAATTCAAATGTAGCTTTTTGTAGTTTTCGAGATCCAATCAATAACTAGAATATTCATATGGCATTAATATTATTCGCTGCGATAAAAGTATATAAACCAAACTAAAGGGAAACCAAAGGCTCAGCTCAGTTAATATGTTTCGAATAGTAGGTCAGGAGTGTATTGACCACCATTTCACTGAACTTGTATTTTGAATAAATCTAGTGAAAGATACAGGATAACCACATCATGACTTCGTCTCACATGTAATCGTTCTGTTTGACATTGTTATGACTACTTTAGTGTTGTTAAGTATATATGGTAAGACTTTGTAATGTAGCCATTTTATATTTTCAACTTCATTTACTTAATATAGGTTTTTGTGTAATTGTTTTAGTACGTTTAAGAATCAGGAAAATATGATATATTGTATAGCTTTTTTTGTATATTAAATTAACTTTGTACGTATCAGCTCAATATATTTGATTCGGCGAGTTGTTTATATGATAACTTTATATTGTATAAACGTTACTTATGTAAATATTAAATATATGTATAAATAACCTTTTACATGTTAGAGATATGTTTGAAAAAAATAAAGTGTGATTATGGATACGGTTATTTGTAAGCTAACTGTCAAGTGTTACTTCTACTGTTTATGCCAAGTATTATGGTATTTATATATATAAAATTATATATATATTGTTATAGGTTATTTTATGTTATAATACATTATTCTTGTAGCAGTCAGGTATGTTATTGATATTAACATGTATAGCAGGTTTTGTGTATGAGTACACATTTTTTAAATACCAGTCTTATCCTCCTGTTTAAGTAAACTGTAATTTTTTTTATATAATATATAACATATAAATATAGTATAAATAAAAAATATTTTTAGTATAACCAATATCATATATTTATCTTTATTTGACTAAAGTTAAAAATCAACGTTTTAAAATAAATATCGGGAAAGTTTTAAAGAATAATAATAATTAAAAAATATGACTATAGTTTTTTTAAACAAGTTTTATAACTATAATAGTAAATTTAAAATAAATAAAAGTTATATTTAAAAAAACAAAGAAACAATGATGTATATTATAAAACATTATATGTTTATTTCTGTCTAGTTACTATTTCCATTAAAAATTGTCACAGTATGACTTTTACTCTTATTTTTGAGATGCAAGTTCTACTTAGTGTATAGCTAGTATTTGTTAGAAGTTATTTTAGTAAACTTCAAATCCTCATGGGTTTTGGGAGTATAAGTCACAGTCATGATATCTCCAATGATTTGATTGATTATAAGTGCGAGTCAAGTGGGCTACTTTTTTGGAGATTTTACATTTATTAACATGGTGCTTATAAGTCATGCCATATATATCTTACGATATCTATAGTATTATATTTTCTTGAAGTAAACTATAAAAATTTTAAAAATTTTAATGATTTATTGAATAACAGAATATTTAGTTTAAAGTTAAAAAAATATATTTAAAGAAGTATGTAAATAATAATATCTAGTATGTTATGTCCATTTTTTTTTGTAGCGTCGACTCTCATAATCAATATATTTTCCCGCAAATTCTTTGCTTGTTATTGATGATATTATTTCAAAATATTTCTCATTAGAAATTTTATTTCAACAATACGTTCAATAATATCATTATATATATACAGTTAGAAATTTTATTTGTAGTCTTATACCATAGATGGATTAGTAGATTAGGAAGTGTCCTCTCAACATTTCTAAATTATATGCTTTTATTTTTTTCATAAGTGAGTAATTATTTAGTTAAATAATTATAGATGCATTGTATATTAATTTTATATAATCAGAAATAAATTTTTATAATAAATATAAATTAAATAGAGAACAATCATATATTTTTAGTGATTATTCATTTATTCTATTATATATTATTTATATATATTAATATATATATATATATATATATATATATATATATATATATATTATATATTACATATATTATTATAATATTAATATATTAATATTATATATATATCCTATTAATACATATATTTATATATAATATATAATCATATATATATTATATATATATTAATTTATAATATATATATTATATATAATTAGTAATTATCTATTATATATATATATTAATATATATATACCATATATTAATATATAATATATATAAAAAACCTGTAGTCAATATAAATAATTAATTAAATTACTAATTTTGTATTATAAGAAATTATGCTATACTAGGTGATAGATCAGCATCTTTATTTTTGCTCAGGACTATCCGACTACTACTCAGGCTTACGGCTCTACGGTCATCCACGCTCACCCAAAGATTCGGGCTACTATACCTTAGACTATTATCCGGTTACTCACAGCTTCACCTCAAATAACTAATTATGCGTCATTATCGCAGCCCTGATGAGAGATAGTACAAGAACTTTTCGTAATTGTACTCATCATGTTTTTTACTACTACTTTATTTTCATGTTTCGGTGTATGCTATTAATCAATAACTATATATAATAATAATAGATAGTCAATAGAGTTAGGATATATATATATATATTATATATATATTAATATTATATATAGTATATTATTTATATTTACATATACAATATATATATTATATATATTATTGTATATTATAATATATTATATGTAATTATTATAATAATATATAATATAATATAATATATATATATATATATTAGTATTATATATATATATATATTAATATATATTATATATATATATATATATATATATATATATAAAAAATATATAATATAATAATAATTAAATTAATTGAAAAAGTTTAATTTTTATATCCTATTATAATATAATATATAATATATATAATAATATGTAATATATATAATATATAAAAATATATATATATGAGTTGATATGGCGATATATAACTCGCTTTGAATAAAATTGCCGCATAGACAAAAGGTCTGGGGCAACCCTGGTATTATCAATAAAAGAACAAATTATTTATCATGCCATGTTTATCTAACAATGATGATACTCGATAATATGACTTAGAGATAGTCAATCGATAATCGATCAATATAGCTCGAATTATACTACTGAGTTAGAGGGGAGAGTGCGAATCGTCTTCCTAGGTAAACCCTAGTTTGGAATTTACTGTTCTAGTGGATTTAGAGATATAGAGTTTATTATTATTAAATAACTACAATTTTTTTTACGTATTATATAAAACTTGAAAGTGTATAATAAATATTTTATAGCGTAAATAACAAAAGTTTAAAATAAAAATATAAATTATAAATTAATAATAGTTTATTTGTAAAACAAATTTAAAATAGATAATTAATTATAACAGTAAGCATTGATTGATTTTTATAACAAACAAATATTATTTAAAGTAATGAAAATTTAAAAAATAAATTAAACGAATTTTTATTTTAATTTAAAAATAAACAAAATAAATAAAAGGTTTTTAACGAAATAAATTAAATAAATAAATATAAAAGTTTTTTATTGGCGTAGTATTTCATTACGACCTGCATGATGTTTGATGGTAAAAAATATAATCAAACTAATAACCGTATCAACTCATTTGTTACAATATTTTTAAACTGATATATCATTTAAGTACTTCGTAACCTGTAATTCGTTAATCTGTATTGTCGTTGTTTAGTATACTTTAACTGTTGTTAGTTATTATGAAACTTGATTTATAAATTAGCAGTTTATTTCTTTTGGCATTATAGCTCTGATTGATTAGGGTTTTTTCGTATTGTAATGATTTTTATATCTTGCGATTTCATGAACTATGTATATTGTTTAATTATATATAGTCCTTATGTTAAGATTAGCCAAAACTTTATGATTTAACGTTGTATAGCATATATTCGTATGATCAATATAGATTAAATTAGGATTAAGGTGATAATATAATAATTTAAAGTTGTTATTAAGAAAATATGAAATTATTATGACAACTAAAAGAAGTATGTTTGAAAACGATTAAAGTTAAGGTGGAAATTCTAAACATTTTTTGATATGACTCAAAGTAGTTATACTATTAACTGTTGTTAAGTATTAGGATACTTTGTTATAATCTGTTTATGACTAGAATTTATTCTCAATGCATAGGTATGTTGATTTGTAATGTTATATAATATATTAATATATATATATATATATAAGGTTATGATTGTTAGCTTATTGATGTGAAATTACTTTTGTTTGTCGCATTAGAGTATTTTCGTTGGTCAGTATTGTAATAATAATACTAATAACAATTAAAGTAATAATGATAAATTTTTTAAATAATGTAATATATGATTTCTTAGCAACAAAATTAATGATTATATGTTAGTAAGATATTATGTTTGAAAAAGTGATGAATAAGTTACGTATGTTAATAAAATATGTCACAGATGTTAGTTACGTTATCAGTTGATTAATAGTGAATACTTTGTATATGTATAGACTGCTTTATTCGCTATATATAGTATATAATAAGATTAGTGATGGATAATTGTTAGAGTCGTACTTTTTATTTACGTATATAAGTTTATATCATTATGAATCCTTTATTTTATGCTATTTTATTTAAATATAAAACTTGTTACGCTAAGCTAGTTATATTATTTAGATACTAATAGTATAATAGATAAAAATTAGCGCTTCTTTGATGATATAATTTTTGTTATAATATATTATACTTAAGTATATATATATAGTTAATTATATATAGATTAAAAATTCATAGATGATATGTTAGAAAACTCTAATAAGTGTTAAGTTAAGGTATACGTTCTTAAGCAGTCACATAACTGTATTGTTATATATACTTTACTGTTTTATTAATAGTTATTGGGTGGGTTGGTATGGTCTACTGATTGGGATATCACAACAACGTATTGGATTGCACGTACATCTAGCTGTGTGTAAGAGATAATTGGTTTTAATCAGAAATTGAGTTTTTTATATTAGGTAAGTATATGCGATGTGAGTGAATGTGGTATATGTCTGTTTAGTGCTTCCTACGTTGGTTATGTGACTAGATTCTGTATAGTTTGCTTTATTGATGTGAAAACTTGTGTATGGTGGATTAACGTGATAGCATATAATTGAGATATGGGTGATGCTAGGCTAGATATGTAAATTAAGTAGGTCCGAAGGTTTAGAATATGATGGAGGAAATATATAATTGTTAAGCTGGTTAGTTAAGTATTACTATGTTAATGTAAAAAACCTGATATGTTTGAAAAGGTGTGAGTAGGGGCTTAACGCGTGTTAGGTTTGTCGTTGTATACCTTTATTTATATTGCGGATCTATTTGTTTTTTAGTTGTTGTGTGGATGTCTCGGATTGGAAAGATTATTTGGAGAGTGTTGGTAGAAGAACGTTGCAGGTTGTTACGTTGGGTAGTTAAAATATTATTGAAATCGTTTATGAAATAAGTAAATTGTAATAGAATAATAGTATAGACGGTTGAGTGTGTGATTGGATAGTAAAATATGTGATTTGGGTTCCATCAGGATGATAACATGATGGTTTATAGTAGTAATGAAGCAAAGTACTGACACAGCAAGTGTACTGATGTTTGGATAGGTTACCTGGGGGAGTGATCATGGGTTTATGGTGGCCAGGATGTTGTCAATTTACGAGTGAGCACTATAGTAAAAAGGTGGTGTAAGTGGCAGGGGTATGTGGTGACTAGTATGGACACACTTAAAAAATTCTGCTTTGGGGTTTTTGATTAAATATGGAAGGACAAGACATATATCTGAGATATAGCTAGGTAACAATACTAAAATTGTTTTTGTGTGGATATATGACAAGGTTTAAAACAACAACAAATTAGAAGTTAGTGTTGTGTGTATATTATGGACATAATAAATATGACATGAAGTTAAATTAGAGTATATTGCGTACTTGGAAATGAATAAGTGGGGGTAAGGTGACGTACGGGGTTCTATGTTCATGGAGGTGTCTCAGGATGCGAGTGCTTAGCGGGAGGGAGGTTCTTAAGGTGTGAGAGGAATAAGTCTGACAAAATGAGGATGGGACGAGTATGTTCTAGAGCAGGACTGCTCGCTTGAGTGTGAAGAAGAGGCGATAGAGTGACGTAGGATTGATATTTATATTAATTAAAAGGATACGAAAAATCTGTGATAATGATTTGTTTAGCAATATAATTCGTGAAGAAATAAAGTAATGTTTAAATTACTATGTAATGTTTGATATTTATTAATAATATCAGTTTCATTTTTAAATATATTGTTGTGATGTAAAAACTGTGTATCTTTACGGTTGCTGTAATCTTTCTCCAGCATTACAAAATTTTTTTGAATATGATATGAGGTGTTTTGTAAGTTTTAAATGTTTTTGTTTTTCATAATATTGATGTTTTATTTTTTTTATATATATTTTCTATGATGTTTATATAATTAGGATAATATTCAAAAACTGTATTGTGAAGTTGTTTTCGTTTTTGTGTCTGGGGAGGTTCATGGGTTGTGGCCGTGGATCACACCTAGGGCCAGATGATACCCATTACACTGACAGAAATAATAGTACATAGTGAGGGGTCCGTCGTAGTCCCGTGAAAGCTCTTTTTCGTGTATTGTGTTTTTTTATTTGCGTTCGAGTTTTCACAGTCACACTCACTCAGTATGAGGGTAGTGTTCAAGAGCTGCTGGTTTTGTCGTTGTCGAACTTGTGGTCATACTCTTAACTACTTTTCTTTCTCGCGATGCATGCTCATCGCAGCTTCTACCGCCATCGTGCATCTGTTGTTGGAATGAAAACGAAAGTATGTGATGAATGAACTCAATATACTACATATATTTAACATACTGATTATACTATATTTTATCAGCAATGAATACCTACTATATTACATTAGTTATGTGTATATATACCGAGTTATTCATCAGTCTATAATATTAGATTAATAATATTCAAGTTTTGAGGGCTTATGCATCCCACCCGGGTGCTTCACCATACATTTCACACAGTTATTTACTATAGAGTGTAACACAAAATATTTAATTTTTTGATGTTATAACCCGAGTTTATCATCGCTGCTTAACGTAAATATTCAATGTTTTGGGGAGGCCATGCATTACTACCTCTCTGTAGGTAGTTGCTACAGCTCTACAAACATTTAACCAGGTTTAGCGACTTGGCTGACACATGAGATATTATACACTCAGAGGTTTTCTTTCTACAAGCTGGGATCTCTCTACGATCATCTCACACTTTCACGCTGCGGTCTATGTGGGATTGGCAGAATTGTACTGTTGCTCACAATGGGAAGGTGTACAGTTATTTGTTAGTTAAGTGTCGATGTATATAAGTACGGACCTAAATTTGCCAATATTATTTTATTCTTTAACGTATACTATTTTACGTATTCTCGAAATATATACTAATAAGAGCTAATTATAGAATGCATGAGAGAAAGAGTATGATAAAACACCGTACATGATAACAACATAATACTACTTAAAATAATATATTATAATATTCATTGGTAGCGATGTTCTACTTATTTATTACATAGGTATCTTTGTAATCCAAAGGCTTTAAAAACTAGATTTACGCAAAAGAAATTATAAATACATTTCAAATATTTTTTTTGTATTATATTTAAGAAGATTATTGTATATGAGGTAATTAGTGTAAAATTTACACACAAACCACAACGATGAATTAAAACGATAATTTCTTCAAATTCCTTTTATAATCATCTCAGGTAAACTATTTTACTATTATCATTATTGTTTTAATATCTTTCATTGTTTTTAATCGATAGATACTTTAAAAAGAAATACTTGAGTATAGAGTCTATATATCTTAAACTTAATATTTATTTAATTTTTTTATTTCTCAAATTTCAAATTATTTCAAAATCAACCATACAAACTCCGCCCGCGGGTATGCACAAAAATGTTTGCAATATTTTCAAGAAACATACAAGCAATATATATATTATATATATATATATATATATATATATATATATATATTTTTATATTTAATATATATATATATATATATATATTATATATATATATATATATATATATATATATATATATATATATATATATTATATATATATATGATACCAGAGGTGGGCACGATCCGTTACTCCGTTACTAACGGAACTAGTTTTTTCCAGTAACGGAGTAACGGACTCGTTACTTTTTGTTTCATGTATATTGAAAAAGTTCGTTATTTTTTTTATATGTGTAATTTTTAGTCCGTTAAATTTTGTTCGACTTTCTTTGATGTTGATAGCCACTTGACCACCCCGATCAAGCTAAAATACTAATACTAATACTAAATATATATATATTATTATAATATATATTATTATATATATATATATATATATTTAATATATTTATATTATATATTAATATTATATATATTTATATATATATATATATATTATAATCTCTACAATTGTAAGAGAATATGGTGAGAAACTAAAGATTAGGAAACCTGATTTTTTCTCATACACTGAATTCCTTTTAAAAATACCAAACTCGGTGATAACATTGACAGTCGATCTGCCTCTTTTAGGAGAATCGAATATAACCTACCAAACTGGAAGATTCTTTCTACTGATGCTGATATGGTAGTGGGGTAAAAGTAAGTTGTATTTAATAAATGATAAAAGCTGCAAAAACACTACTAAGGAAAAATGACGTTATATATAGAGGTATATTCCAGCTGAAATTTTTTTATATTATCACAGATAAAAATTAATATTGAGAAACCGCATTGGTCACTCTAGAATATTCGCTCTTCGCTTGTAGTCGTGGTTATGCCAGTTGATATTTCATAATCAAACCAAGTCATGGTACTTACTTTCAAACTAGCATAAATCAGTTCCATTAATGACTAATATCGAGGCTAGAAAAATTATTCGTTAACCGATTAGTATTGAACTTATGTTAACTGCTCATTGCATGTATATATTGTATGTCTAATATTGATTTAACGAATTGTAATATCACTACTTTATACATTAATACTGGATTTGCACAGAAGCATAATATTAGCTAGTTTATAGTTTATTACATGGATATTCCAGAATTAGAAACTTACCTATATAAGAACCTATTTGAAAAATACTACCTTTGTAAATGGTTCAGTATGAGTGACATATAACTTATGAAAGGGGTCCTACATTATTAAGCGATATTAATTTTTTTATTAATCAACTGTCTACAGCACCCTAAAGAAATAACCATAGAACAATCTAGTATTTCAAAATATATCTATAACATATATTATATATTAATATATATATACTAATATTCATATAATAATATATATATATATTATATATATATATATATATATAATATATATAATATATAATAATATATTATAATATATTATTAATTTATATATTATATATATATATATATATATATATTTTATATATATTATATATTATATATATATATAATATATTTATATATTTAAATATATTTATAATTATTATATATATTTAATTATATTATAATTATTTACCATACTTACTAAATACAGTATCCATAGGAAATGTACAATAGTATACGCTGTCTCAAAGGTCCAGAGCTTCTTTCATCTAGCATCTTCCTCTTCTCTTATGCACGATACTTAACTCTATTATCTATCTATTTTCCAGTCATGAAAAGTCATTCATAGTTTATTACTCAATGTTGATCCTTCACTACCTATATGTCTTCATAACACTCCCATCTACCGTGGATCTTATATTCAGTAAGGGTATATATACCTATATACTGCTCTTAATGACCTTGAAATCCGTCGAAATCTGATGTTTATAATTTTACTGATGTTTTCGTCTATCTCTTCCATAATTCCACTCAAAACTATTTACTCTTACGAGTTGTTTTTCTTCTATCCTTCCACATCTAACTCTCATCAAGCTCTCCTCAATTATTACCTACCTTCCCTAACTTAACTTAACATAAGTATTATCATGTCTTTTATGTTAGTTTATATAGTATTTAGAAGGTCTTAAAAACACATGGAATTTAAAGCAAATAAATGTTATCCATAATATATAACCTCTCTCAGCACTATCTTCCTACTCGCTTCTCAGCATTGCCAAGTCATTTCATGCTCAATGCCAGTAATTATCATATCCTAAATCTCCTATATTTTCTCTTACCTTATTTTATCATTACATACAGTAATATATTCATTATCATAATATATAAACTGAAAGCGATCTCTTGCAAGCACTTAAATGTGAAACTCCCAGTTCTCCACGTAAAACATCCTAATTCTCAATATTATTACATGTTCTTACATTACATTATATTATATTTATATATTACAAACTTATATACAGTATAGTTGTATATTCTTGACTCAGGTAAGCTATCTAAACTCTCTTTATCTATAAAATTAGCAATAATTCTCCATAGTCCCCTTATTCCTTAGGCGCTGAAGCGAGAGATGGTACCGATCTAATATAATAAGATGACTAGTTCAGAAATCGACAGGTGTACATATGTCATAATACGGATGGATTCACTCCGAAATTTATAATATGAGCTAATCGCAATCACATCACAGTGTGTCGTCCTGTTTACATTCTAAGTATTCTAGGCGAACAAGTATGATTCGTGTTCGGTAGCGTTCTCTTACTGTAAACTCTCTGACATTTCTAAAGCGCTCTTGTACTAGTTGCTGTTACTCACAACTTCTAAGGATAGCAGTTGCGAGACGTCTTCATTTAACTCGAATGACAGCAGATAGGTGTGATAACATTTCTAGTCGTATTATAATTCTGCGTCTGAGTATCCATCAGCACCTCATGCAGGTCTTCTTGCATGCATATACTCTTTGATTAGCACTCAAAGGATTGGTCGCTAAAGCATCACAAAAAAACAGAGCATATACAATCTGCTGAAACCCTCATTCTTCCATGTTGCAAAGATATTGTAAAGTTGCATGATAGGTGAGGCTGCTGCAAATAAATTATTATGTGCCTATATCGAACGATGCCAATCAGCGAAGAATTTTTTGATTTTGTGGAAAATAGCGATCTATAAGCTACAGCTTCGATTCATGAATATATGAGAGTAAGCGCGCACCACCCAACATGATGTTATCTCTCGGAATCTTTCACCCTCACCGATGCAAACTCCACAGATCCGGTTAGATAACTATACACAGTTGCTTGTTTTCGCAAGGTATATATAAGTCAATGTTTTCCTCTTTAAAGAATGAATACCTAATTTAAGTAGTCACAATACTCCTTGTTAACAGTTTTCCATTTAGCAGTTTATCATTCTATCACTGCAGGGTTTAAAGACGTCTAAGTTTTAACATACAGGTCGTTTGTATTATCGTAGGACTTTCTTGGAATCATGTCTCATCTGTGTATGCCCACGAACTGCAGGTTGTTTGGTTCTACCAGCAACTAACCTTGGTTATTCCAACCTCCCTGTTCCTCGGATATGTGGATTCATCTGCGCAAACTGTTAAACCCAGGAGCGTTGATATCACTTGATGTATAAAATCTCTCCTACCAGCTCATCCATTCATTCCTGATATAACTTTGATCTTCTATCTCTCCGCCACCATCGCACTTCTCCTGAATATCTCTTGAGCATCGCTATCTTTCAATCGCATGGATTTATTCTAAAACAGATATGTACAACTGAAGCATCGCTCACAGGATCTTTAATGGTTCCACTGGGTTTTCAATAGTCAGTCTCTTTTTCAACCGTCTGTTCTATGGATCAGGACTATAAAATCTGCACGCGATGACGTCGTATGTATTTCGTTCGTACTCATTTTCGGAGCACAAGAATGAGGATGGCTCTATCTCTCCGGAGGATATTTGGTAACTTCTACGATGTCTCATAATCTGGAGAAGAGAAGTTCAGATTCGTTTTTTAGATGCAAGTGCCTAAGAAGGTCACATTCTCTAGATTCTTTTTGGGCACACTAAAACTCCACATCATAAATTCGGCATACATAACTATCTCGGTATCTATCTCAGTGCACCTATCTCGTTTTCTTCTCGACACACATCTATTGAATGTTGTCCTGAAGGGAAATCACAACACTTGGATTCTAGCATTTTTCATGATCTCGAATCAAATGTAAGTCGATTCTTACTATTGGCTTGCTGATATTGTGTATAATTTTTTCGTTGAAATAACGAGAGGAAAATAATATATAACATGTTAATTAAACTTTTTTTAACTGTTGCACAAGGAGTATATCTTTTCTGGAGACGTTTTTACTTGTCTTGTATCTCCCCCCCTATCCGTCTCCGAGTCAACACCATACTCATTGTTCCTAGATTCTGATTCATCTCTCTCCACTCTCTCTTTTCTTGTCACAACTCGCTAATCTTCCAGTTTTGTGAACGTATTTTTGATAAGATTATTCTCTTTTCTTTACTCTCAGACTCGACACACTTATCTTTGTCTGTCTTTGCTCTAGATTCAGGTCCGATACCTAGATATACATTACTTTCAGAAATAGAGCGTAGAAATGAAGTAGGAAAATTTAAGATAAAAATTAATTGCTACTCCTTTAACGAGATGTACTTCACTTCCTAGCAGACGTTGATCGCCATGTGATACTATTCTTAGATTCACATCTTTTATCTTGTGTATAGCTCCACTCTTAAGCCTGCAATGATACATTATCTCTCTAATCTTAACTATCATTGGTCACTAGACGGTATTTTATATAGTCCTAGTACTGTTCAATTACGCTAGAACTCTGTGAGAGAATGCTGATATTCTCTAATTAGTCTGTACTTATCTCGGTCTCTCACTCCTCACTATATATCTGTATGATGAGCATAAGGTAATTTTACCCTTCTTGATGCTTTTGATTATAAATACAAGAAATCTCATCAAAATATAATATTGATATGATGAACCTGATTTACCGATATTAGTCTACTGTAGTCGATAAAATCACAGCACATACTAGAATGAAGTACATGGGCAACGAATTATGCAAGCTACATAACCTCTTTACTCACTAATTTTTATTCTCAGGTAAATAATATATATAATATATATATTTATTATATTATATCTTCTGATAATCACTCATATGGTATGTAGGTCCTCTGAATTATGTATAAAAAAAAACATTTCATGATTCTTCTATTACCTCCTCTTAAACCAGAATCTAAATATCAACATACTTTCTTCTATGCACATATATTATTCTTATCTTCACTGCTTATCTATCATATCTTGTATTACCTTACCTTACTCTATATACGTAACACCTATCTAGAATCTTCTCTCTCATCTCACCTATATATATACGAACTCTTGCTAATTGTAAATATCTATCAATATATAATATATATTATATAATACAAATATAATATGAGTAATAAATTTATATCCTATGGGGCGATACGATGGTTATATAGAGGCTGAATCTGGAATGGAGGGTAACATTGCGAATTTTAAGTTATTGAGATACCACTGCCTTTATACTATGATTAAGGTGTATATTACTATGAGTTATTTCATACTGCTATTACTTATAAATGTATCATATATCTACAGTTTTATTAAGTTGAGTCTAGCATCTCCCTCTTTGAGGGTTGGCTCACTTCTATCTTATAACATGTTGGTGTTCAGTCAAAATGTCTATATTCTCTATAGTGGAAAGTATCGAGATAATATCCGATTATCCGATTTTTTACGGATATTATCTCATCTTTCATAGACTTACTGAAAGAAGCATAAATGTGCCGATATATTCAAGTTTGAGACTATCCTCCCGGACCTGGGGTTCATCATCATAATTTTATCAGAGACAAACTTAGGCACTAAGTAATGATAGATCGACCTTTATCCGATATGAAAATGTATCGATTAGGGTGTCATAGCAAGTTCAGAGTATTTCTACGTCCGTAATTTAGATGTGTTATGGGTGAGATGTAATCCTCACGTATCGTGGGTCCTAGACCATCTTACACTTGGTTACTTTATAAATCCATTCTAAATTTCGATAGATCATATCGTATATGAACCTATCTGATAACTATATATTAACATCACCAACATATTGTTGTTATAATTATCGAATGTTTATTAACTCTGATATACCTCTACGAACCGTAGTCTCCAGCTACCGGTATGCCGGAGTCCAACTCATATCTAGCTTACAATTATATAACTCTTTTCTAGACTACTAACTATCTATGTAATTACTTATATCATACCATAATTTTACAATCAATTATTAACTAACAACCTTCGATTTTTATGAAGTGATGGGGAGGGGGAATGTTGGCAGAGAATAAACCATGCAAGAGGGATGGTGCTTTCGACTGATGAGCCCTTCGGGGGCCACTGCACAAGGGGAGATGACGTTAAGAGATCGCCTTGCTGTAGGTGTAAATCAAACTCGAGGATGAAGATCGTGTCATCAAAACCATTGGCAGTATCTAACCGACAGAGGTGGATAGGGACATTGACCCTTGTCTGTGTGGTAGCTGTTGGCGAATGAGTGCACGAATAGAATAGGTACTCTAACTCTCTATTGGTAGGACATAGATAGAGTCATTATAGTAATGGAACCATGAGGAAGTGACTAGATGGCCTCGGTAGGCAGAGAGCAAGGGGCTTGGAGAGAACTGGAGAAGACCGCAGGGTATAGAGCCGGAGGATGACACTCTGCGAGGAATGATTTATAAATAGATTACAAAATGAAACAGGAATAAGGCGAAATTAGTGATTGATTAATTGGATCTTGGAAGTATTGATAGAATATATAAATAATAAATTATTATGAGTAATGTTACATTAATAAGTATAACATAGAATTTGGAGGAGAGCAGTAATAGTACCAATACAAAAGATTTTTTTCTATAATGAATATAATATATAATAATGAATAACTGTAAGAAATAACTTTGCAGAATAGAACCAGGAGTCTCATGTAGACGGTAGTTAGGAAAGATGTACTGGGTTAGTTCATGTTTTGGTTCGAAGAGATGCGTCGGGTGCAACTGAAGGTAACTTCGATAGTCGGGAAGGGACAAGGTGGCACTTTGAGGAAGGTTGGGTAGAGGAAGTGTGTTCGATCAAGGAATGTTTAACGGGAGTTCGACGAGACAAATGATTGCTGGAAAAGGAGGGATCGCAGATATAAAAATGTGATGTAGGATATTTCCTTGTATTTGCAACAGTCCGTATAAGTATAGATAGATATATCCGAAGATAACTTAAGAAGATTGATTATTTTGACTATAAATTCTTCGATGTAATTAATAATAATATTGAATTAATATTATGTGTAAAATAAAATATTATTTATGCAATGGAATCAAAAAGTAATTATAATATAAAAAACTAATGTAAATAAATAACGTAACAACACATATAAAAGTAAATATAATTGATAATAATGAAATATTGTAAATAAGTGATTTGTTTTAATATATAGCGGAGTGAGAATCAAATGATGTATAAACTATGATCCATAACTTTATACGATTGATCAATTACATTATTGTAACCTATTAATTCGGTACAATGGGGTTTAATGAATGTGGATATCTCTATAAAGTGCTGGGAGATGGTACGTGGTGACGGTTGTATAATCAGGGTAACTCGTGAAGTGTCCTAGATATGATATATCACGGAGCCACACGACGCTCGCAACTCTATTCCTCCCTTTCAAAATTACCGAACTCCTGACCGGCGACCTTCCAACACGCTTCCGAGCCCGAGACTACTCCACTCCTTCTTTCAGACATAACTCCACGACTTCCCACGACTTCCGACTACTTCTTGACTTATTTCCAATCCTCGGTGTTAGTATGATGGATATGGAAGAGAGTGGAGATGCCCTACCTATTTTATCTGTTTGTAATGCATATTTGTGTTGTATATTGATTGTTAGCGTGAACTACGAGATGAAGTTTGATAGCCGTTGGGTAGGATTGAAATCTTTGGCAGGGTCGTGTGTAAAGATGACGGAGTGTTTTACAGGTAAGGGTAGATTACACATTTATAGAATAGTGGTCTACGCGTTTTGTAAGTGGAGTGGCTAGTCCTTTCGAATGTGAGAGTACTGTAGCATTTTGGTGCACGTACTGGAAACATAGTGTCTTGCAGATTAACCTTATAAAGTATACTGAGTACTATAGGAGCTTTTATTGTGTGTATGATAATGTGAGTGAAACGATTGCTTCCAGAGTGTATATTGACGGCTAGGGTCTGTGATATTTAGACGAGTGTGCTATATTTTAACGGTGATGGTGAAGCTCAATTTATATCATCGTTTGTTAAAAGTGGCTATTATCGAAGGACACTTGAAGATCGATATGAGTACGCGTGCGTGTGTGTACTTCCCGAGCTATGAGGTAATGGGAGTTTCGTCTCTATATGTATATAATAATTGATATATATAGTTATTATTAGATAATATAATTATTTAATAACATCATACCATAATAATAAATATTTAGCCTTTAATGAATTAACCGATAATTATGTCTATATAATTATGAAAGCTAAAAAGGTAATCAGAGTACGAGTAATCTGGAGTAAACGGCATCTATTATATTCGTTAATTATTTTCACTTTCATAAAGAAACGGACATTAAATAGATATCGACAACTAACTTATTTTTCCGAGTATAATGAGAGTAATCGATATAGGAATCACATTTTTTGAGTAATCTGAATGCCTACACCTCTGTATATATTTAATATTAACTATATAATTAATATTAATATTTAATATATTTATTAATTATTATATATATTTAATATTAATATAATATATATATTTATATATTAATTAAGTTTAATATAGTGTACTCTCTTCACTTATCCTTTTTCAGCGCACGTTTTCTATTCTTGTCCGCACATTTTAGTCTTATTTATTTTACTGTTATATCTTGTTTAAAGTTTTAGAGCCTTAACCTAGAACTATTATGTATTTATTTTTTAATTGCGGCATGAATTTCTTTGCATTAACACTTTCAAACTCCTTGTAGCTTTTTATGTCAGAGTTTGATTGTTAGAAAATGTTGTATATATTTTCGTTGCCCAATATATTTTATCAAATTATTTCTCTTTTACTTACATATATACAGTAGGGTTTTTTTACATAACTTTATTGGTATCAGGCAAACCAGTAGCTCTCAATGAATTATTCACTGCATACCTACATATGATAACTAATTATATATATAGCACCATATTTAATTAGTATATTTATTTTAAATATAAGTTAATAGTGAAAACAATATTTTCATATAGATAATAATAATACCAAATAAGGAATGTTGGAGTGTTATGATTTTTGTATATTATATAATTGGATCTGTATATGTATAAGTAAGTTTATTATTATACTTTCTAAATGACTGATCCTTATTAATTTGTAACTATATATTAATATATATATTCAAATTGTATAATTAATTATTATAACAATTTTCTCATTTACTTATATATGATTAATTATATTTCTAGATTTCTCTTTAATGTTTATTTACATATATCAATTATGTAAAATAATGTTGCATTTGAGTATAATATATATCTATTAAATCACTTTTTCATAAGTAGTTCTTATTGTAATCGGGGTGGATGGAACATTTTTTTGTTTTCTGATTGGATAATTTAATAATTATTTTTTCAATGTTCTAGATACAACGTAATATTCTGTATATGGGTGTACGTGATTTGCTGTTATTATTTTTTTTCTTATTTTATGTTCATGATTTACGATAGAACACGTACACAAGTCATATGACTTATTGTTTAAAATAAACTTTTAACTAGCAAATTGCTATTTTTTGCGATAACCGTCTCACTCGAAAGTCCCAAAATAATATAGTTATAATCAATGTAGTGTAAATGGCCAGTAATTTGGATTTTGAGGTATTTTTATTGTCTTTCATACATAATTAAAAAATAAACACATATAATATTTGACAATGACCTGTATCTGAATCAATTATTTACTATGAATACGTATTTATTATGTTATATAAACCTGTTTTGTTAGAATAATTTATTATACTGTACCTTGAAGATGGGATTTTTTCTAGTTCTATATATCTTTTTCATTAAAATTGATGTCAATAAGCATCTACGGTATTTCCCCTATAATATCGCACCAATGTTGTTTTTTTCATATTATCATATATAGCTTATTGCCACAACTAAAGTAATAGTTGAGTGCCTACTTATATAATGTTTGTATTGTAAAGTATCTTAGGATTAGTAGAATTCAAAATATTTATAGGAACTTGACTTGAGCAAATACTTTAATCGAATAATAAAAAATCGAGTTTATATTGGATCATATAAGAGCATTGTCCGTTTCCTTTCAAATAATTAGTTTTATTATCATTTTAAATACTCGTATATTTACAAATATTGCACAGGTAATTTTTTTCTGCCTTTTTCACACATGTGTTATGATACCATTGTCTACAGTATACACCTACTTCATTATCGTGTTATTTATATTATTTTGTATATTTAATGAAATGTTTCAGTTATAAGTCCTAGCAGTGGTATTTGCATATTGACAGTGATTTCTCAGGTTATTATAATCGGATTTAGAGTAACTTTTTTTTTCTCAAGAATAAATAAAATATATTATAAATGTATTAATTAGAAAATATTAATTTAGACACGCAGTTTATAATATGTTGAAATCCGTTATTATTAACTGATTGCCCACGGCACAGATATGGGTTCGACACTTTCTCCAATCCGGTCTATCGAGTGTCATATTCTCTATGATATTTATTCACTCTTCACGCGTATCTCTCATAGCGTTATATCTGGTGAACATACGAAAGCCGTTGATCCAACTCTTTTTTAAGATCTTACTCCTGCTGCTTGCACAAAATTGTCATTTACTATTACTAGTTGTGTTTGTGTTTAACAACTCGGCCTTTCCGTCGCCGTATCACCTTCTTAAAGATAGGGCAAGATAACCACACAATCCCATGATATATGAATAGAGTTTGATGATGGTAGTTTGTGTCTCTTACTGGAACATAGTCATTATGATAGTCCCAATAAACAATATTTGCAACCTACTTGTTCATCATATACATGAGGTCACACTTATGACGCAAATGGATGACTAGTCATATTGAAGGAGACAGATATTGCGTTTGAGTGATCTCACGATGAGATTTTTTGTCGTAGAGTCTTTATGCTATTGTGAATAGAACGCCAATTGAAGAGATCTTAAATAACACTAATCTATTCTCAATTGGTTAAAAATAAAATTTTAATATGAGAATAAGAATCTCAGTGGTTTTTTCCTTGTTTAAGTATCATCGTATGAAATTGTACGTTGCACCTTATGACTATTAGAATTGAATCTTTGTTAATTAAACTCTCTCATATAA
>JABUQX010113727.1:30000-37500 GCA_015478945.1 Trachelipus rathkii
TCATTATATGTTGTACGAGGAATACTACGCATTCAAGAAAATGATGGTTGATGATTCTGATACTGTTATTAAACGATTCCTAGAGACTATCGATGTGCAGAAATTCATACATCTTCTTAGAAAACGATGGGCTGAAAGCATCTATGCGACCGATCCAGAGGCCAAACATACTATGATATCTGAGAGGGAGCTTTTTACATATGTGCTTTCGGATGGCATCGGTGAGACACATAGCTACATGATAGACAACGACATAAATGACTGGCATATTTGTAAAGATTTACAGAGTATTAATCTTGAGTCTTCGTGAAGTTTCTGTGAATGTCTATATCAGTGTTATATACCCTTATAAATATTTTTAATATTATTGTAAATGTAATTAATGTTAAAATATTTAATATTCCAGTGAGTATATTTAATGTTAAAATATGCAGGTCTGCGATTATTAAAGTTCTAGGTATGTAGTAAAGGTTTTAACTGAAGTTCTTGCTTTAACATCGTCGAGTAAACGTTCGTGTATATATATATATATATATATATATATATATATATATATATATATATATATATATATATATATATATATATATATACTCTCCTCTCTCACTATAGCTTCGAAAGTTGCATTGTACATCGAGCACGCTACGAGCATGGATGTGGGTAAATTCATGTTCTTCAGCCCTGCCACATGCATGGTGGCGGGTCCTACAGGCTGTGGGAAAACCTTTCTGCTGTTAAACATATTAAAGGATGGTGGAATTTTTGAGCATACACCTGTGAAAATAATCTGGTGCTATAGTGTATTCCAGGAGAAGTTTAATGAATATAATAATATAGTAGAATTCCATGAAGGTGTATACGATATTAAATCATTGGAAAATGTACAAGGTCATAAAGTTATAGTTCTGGACGACATGCTGCACAAGTTAAACGAAGATATAGCTGAGACGTTTACGGTGTATTCCCATCATTTAAATATATCTGTATTTTTCATTACACAGAACATTTTTCATCAAAGCAGACACATGAGGACTGTTTCTTTAAACACTCAGTATCTGATCCTGTTTGGTCAAAGAAGAGATATGAGTCAGGTGAATGTCCTAGGGTCACAGATGTTCCCGTCAGCAAGAAAAGAGTTCTTGAAAGTATATAAAGAAGTTACTTCGGACCCGTACGGATACTTGCTGTGTGAACTTCACCCTAGGAACACGCATAGAGTCCTGCTCCGCACTAACATTCTTCCGCACGAGGTAGAAACTGTGTACATTCCTGAATAATGAGTAGTTTAGTTGTAAAGTATTTACCTCTTATAAAAAGATTTAAAAAGTTGAAACCGGCTGAAAAGCGCAAAATAATCTGTGATGATGAGAAGTTCACCCAGTGTGTATGTGAACTCTGCTTAAATCTTATAAAGGGGAATGTTCCTTTAAACAGGCCTCAGAAGGTAAAGCTGCGTCGACATAGAAACACCATTAAAAAACTCTCGCGTAACATAAAGCATCTGAAAAATAAAAAGAAGGTGTTGCAGAAGGGAGGTGGTGTATTCCTGCCTCTACTTTTCTCAGTTATTGCTCCTCTGATTACCAAGTGGATATCTTCATAATGAAGAAGGTCGCTGTATTACCGTTTAACGAGTATGAGAAAATGAAATGTAATACTACTTCATCGTTGCAGAGAGCCCACACTCAGCCTACACAACCACAGCCTTACGGGGTGTCGTCCTCACTGCAATTTCCACCCCCAAATCATCAGCATCATTTCTCTCTAGAGAATCAACAACCTTTGAGTCCTGCACAAATTCACCAGCCAGCTCTGCCTTACAGCTTGATCGACCCTAAAGTTGAACAGATAAGCAATTACGAGCAAGAGGTGTATCGGATATTAAATTCAGACATTAACATCCATGAGAAGCGTATCTTATACCAAGATGCAATGCAGAAATTATTAAGTCTCAAGGATTTGCATCTAAAGGGACCACTAAATAAGTCTGACGTAAAGGAAACAATTTTGCCACAAGAAGTAAAACCCGAGATGAAGATAGAAGACAGCTTAAGAAATATCCTAGAGGAGAGCTTGCCAGTCAGGGCTCGCAGATCAGGTCTAACTCTCTATAATATTTTAAAAGAACAAATAGCTTGGAATGAGTTAGGCCAAATCATTATTGATAATGAGATAGTTAAAGGGTCAAACATTGTGGATTTAATATCTGATCTCTCACGCGATTGGAAGAAGAGAGCTGTAACAGGATGGCCTACAATCAAGCAAGAGCTTCAGACTATAAATTTTCCACGCTCTTTAATCTTGAACACACG
The DNA here is from genome assembly GCA_015478945.1 of Trachelipus rathkii. NCBI lineage: Eukaryota > Metazoa > Arthropoda > Malacostraca > Isopoda > Trachelipodidae > Trachelipus > Trachelipus rathkii. The sequence continues at coordinate 32,313 of JABUQX010113727.1, forward strand.
CAGATTAGCAGACTTGGATGATATTCCTAAAACGCCAAGGCCTGATTCTAGTCCTTCAGGCATGTCCTACGCTTCAGATAAATTCAAACGGGTGGTTAAAGGAAGAATAAGAAAAAAGCCGTACGCCAGTCTTAAATGGATTAATTCATAGTCACGCTGTGGTGTTATGTTCATTATAATATATTAATTTCATTAATATATATATATATATATATATAATATATATATATATATATTATATATATATATTATATATATATAATATATATATATATATATAATTATATAATAATATAGTAATATATATATAGTATATATATATATATATATATAAATATATATAATAATATATATATTATAATATATATATATATTATATATATAATAATATAATTATTGTTCAAGCAATAAAAAAGTTATTATGAATAAATAAATTCATCATATTAATCACTATGTTTTATATTTCCTTTTACCATATATATATATATAAATATATTATAATATATATATATTATATATAGTATATATTATGATATTTATAATATATATATATATTATATATATATAGTGATATATATAATATTTATATATAAGTTTTTTACTCAACTCATGCCAGTAGACACCATGGAGGCTAAGGAAGTGGTTGATAAGTATTATTACGATGTGAAGGAGCCTAATAGCTATGGTGGATTCGCAAGGTTTGCCTCGAGGTTTCCGGACATTGGACGGAAAGAGAGTTGAAAGCATATCTAGAAGGTGAGGAGGCTTTCACTCTACATAAACCTGTTCGCAGAAAATTTCCTACCCGGAAAACCATAGCCCCCTGTATCGATAGCGTATGGCAGCTGGATTTATCCGAAATGGTTAAATACAGCTCGTACAACGATGGATATCAATACATACTTTTTGCCATTGATGTGTATTCTAGATATTTATGGTTAAAACCTTTAAAAGATAAAAAGTCAGGTACTGTATCTGACGCTTTGAGAGAAATTATAGAGGGTGACAAGCGATGGCCAAGAATGCTGTGGACTGACCAAGGCAGTGAGTTTCTAGGCCATGAATTTCAAGAATTAGTTAAAGAGCACGACATGGGGTATTACAATACATTCTCAGTGAATAAAGCAGCTATAGTTGAAAGAGTACAGCGTACTATCAAGGAGAAAATGCACCGGTACTTTACCCGCATGAACACTTTTAAGTATATTGACATACTACAAGACCTTGCTCATTCTTATAATAGATCGTTCCATAGAACTATAAAATCCACCCCTCTAGAAATGTCGAAAATAAAGCCTACGATGGTGGATCATTCACAACGAAGAGTCAGGAAAATAAAGGATAATTCAGGTGTGTGCTTAGGCGATTATGTACGAGTCTCCAGACAGTCGGAAAGGTTTAGGAAAGGCTACGAGTCAGGGTGGTCTACAGAGGTTTTCAAAGTCCACAATATTCGAGACTTCCCCTACGATGGCTTAAAATTATATTATTTGGAGGATTTACACGGTGAAAAGATAAAAGGAGGTTTTTACAAACAGGAAATACAAAAAATACGCTTCAATCCTGAAAGTAATGTGTATAAAATTGAAAAGATAATAGGCTCGAAAGGAAAGGGGCGAAATAAACAGTACTTGGTTAAATGGGTAGGATATCCTGACAAGTTTAACTCGTATATAAAAGCAAGTGAAATTAAGAATCATTAAGCAGTATTCATCGAGACCATGGCGAGTACAGATCACTTCTATTTAACTCTGCCTTCATCGGCTTCGATGAATCTTCATCCTGATAATAAGCTCTCAGACTTCACGACAGAGTTACTGAACCCTATTGACATTGAAAGAGACGTTTATGAAGTCGGGCTGTGTGAAGTGATATTAAATACAGATGTGGAAAATGTCCCGCATAATCTTTTCTGGATGCATGTTTACAGAAGTGTAGATTGTGTTGAAACTATATTGGATGTGAAGAACACAGGCGCTTTAAACCGCGTCACTTTGGGAACAAGAGAATACTTTTATGAAAGAATTGTAATGAGGAAATCCTATTTTAAGTCAGTTCCTGCAATGTTCAGTTGTTTAAATACGCTTTTAGCGAATAGTAATATGTGTAGAGATCTAATTTACAATACAGATATTCACCCCTCTGATGATGAAGTATTAATTACTTTGAGATCAACGGCTGGCATTAACCTTAGAGATATTGACGTGTTTTTCCTCAGGAGATCGTCATGGCAGCGGAAACACGTTCATGAACGTGAAGGTTGGTTAGATGTCCTTCATGATGTACCTACTATGCTGAAAAGGGTTATGAAAACAGTAGAAAATGAACATATAACCAAGGAAGAATTAATCGACGAGCAAGACAGGGTGTTACATTATACTTGTATCACCTCCGAGATGCTCAAAACATCCTGGAATGGCATATGTTTACACTGACATAGTGGAACACCAGTATGTGGGTGATACTTCAGCTCCTCTGTTAAGGGTAGTTTATTTTCCTCAAGAGAGTAAGGTAATAACATTCCCAAATGTGCACTATCTCTCACTGAACAGGTCATCGATCGGATCTATAAGAGTACATATAAAGGACGTGGAAGGTCGGCCATACCCATTTACAAGTGGTACATTGATGTGTAAAGTCCACATTAGAAAGAAACGACCTCATCAGCTATGAAATGATGGACCATTTTTTAATCAGAATTGAAAATCTCATCTATTTGCTACTGGAATTCATTCAAGAAATAGATGACTCTGCAGGATATATAAGGGACATAATCAATTGCATTTTTTCATTCATTGGTATACTCCTGCAGTGTAAAGATAGTATAGGAAAGAAGCTCCAGCCACATAAGTAATAAGCATGGAGAGAGTATTCATTGGATCGAGATCACAGAGAGGATACGGTCTTGGAGGATTTTTCACTAAGCTACTGCGAAGCGCCATCCCTGTGTTTAGAAGAGGGGGTGAATATCTAGGTAAAAAAGCTATAAGAACAGGTCTGCACACGATGCAAGATATAGCGACAGGAGCCAATCCTCGTGCTTCATTAAAAAGACGGATTGCCGAGGTTTCCGACGAGATGCTCGATGACGTTAAACGCAAAATAAGACGTAAAATGACAGGTCAGGGTAGGTCTAAAGTTAAAGGACGCAGGAGTGTTACAAGTAGGAAAAAGGCCAAGACGAAGAGAGCTCTGAAGAAGAAGCAAGTCCGCAAGAAAACCACAATGCGGAAAAACCCTAAGGCTAGAAGGCCAAAATCTACAAAACGTATTGATGTATTCACCATTTAACTACTAGACGGTGTCTTTAACTACAACTTTCGGTCAACATGTATATAAGGGGGTACATCTGAAGTCTTGTTCATTATTCAACCTAACACCGCTCCGTCAAGATGCATTTCCTTCACCCTGCTAGTCCAGACTGCTGCAAGAGCGAATTGGATCTCTTCTCGATGAATCCTACTCAGATTAGCGTGAGCGACAGCAACTTCATCAGCATTAACCCCACACATTCGATAACCAGCACTGACGTTCCTTTAGAGTTCAATATCCCAGGCACATCAGACCAGTATCTAGATCCATCTAATGTATTTCTATATTTTAAAACGAAATTGACAAACCCTGATGGTACAGACCTTCCTACAGGTGACGACCACATAGTGTATACAGAGTCGAACTTCCTATATTCCTGCTTTAATCAGATTGATGTTTACCTCAATGAAACTTCGCTCGGCACTTCAGCAGCTAGTTATCCTTATAGAAGCTACATAGAACATCTACTGACTTTTCTGATGATGCTTAACAGTCCCTCATCTTCAATCCAGTGGTGTTTTACCAGCTTCAATAAGATGAAGGATACACATGCAGCTAACGGCTATAAGTCGTTAAATTAACACTTACGTATTCTATGGATCCGTTTAAATGGTGAATAATTCTCATCAGGAAAGGCTTATTCATACCATCTGTAGAATGCCCAGAACCGCTTGTCCCGTTCAAGTCCGAAAGTCGCACTTAATAATAAAAGTGACGTCCTATATGCTACAACTGCAAATGTCTCAGAACCTATCTCAAAACTGCTAGAGGGCTTTTCTTCTATGTTAGAAAGGTGAGAGTTTATTTCCCCAAAGGCATTTTGGAAATTCGAGAAGTCGCTTTTACACCAACGCCAAGTACCCAATCAGAAGAGTGGAAACCAAAGTATTTAACTTCACTCACGGATTATCAAGCATCAGTATTCCAAATATTGTTAGCGGAAATCTACCTCAAAAAGTAATAGCTGGAATTGTAGAACACGAGGGATATTCAGGTCATTATAAAAAATCACCATATAAATTCGCCCCTTTCAACCTTAGGGGTGTCAGTTTACATGTAAATGGACAGCCATACGGACGTGATTATGAAATGTCGTATAATGGGGTACAATCTCTATGTTCGCGACCTTTCCATGATTTAATAGCCAACACTGTTTCATGCGGTGATAGTGGTACTGGAATGAACCTTGAAGAATACGCGACGAATAGTAACTTGTATGCGTTTGATCTCAGCCCAGATCTTTCAGCTTGTAACGCAAGTCATTTAAACATTCTGAGAAAGGGGACATTAGGCCTCAATCTTTCATTTAGCGGAGTCTGCAGACATCCATTACCGTCATCGTTTATCTGGAGCACCCTCAACTTATTGAAATTGACAGAGCCCGTAATGTGCTTTTGAATTACTAAAGATGAATGAAGAAGAAATAAAAGCTATGTTTAAAAACGAACCTCGATTTTTAGGGGTGTTTCGCTATTAACGAAGTAGATTCTGTGAGCTTGAAGAAGGATAGCGGCTTCGTGTTCAACACTTCACATCGAGATGTGACATCGGAGGGACACTGGATTTCCATCTACAAGGAGAAGAACGGAAATGTATACCTGATTGATTCTTTAAACTTGAAATTTATTATGGATGATCATTACATCATTTCCTTTTTAAAATATAACAATATAAATTATGTAAAAACTTTGGTTAGGGCTGTCCAACCATCGTTCTCTGCTTTATGCGGAATTTATTGTATTTATTTCATTAAGTGTTTTTTAAACGATATCTGTGTAAATGATTTTGTAAATATTTTCGATGCTAAAAATTTATTTGTCAATGATTATTTAGTTTCCGAATACATGATGAAAGCTTTAAAATAAAAACGTATTTT
>JABUQX010113728.1:0-21399 GCA_015478945.1 Trachelipus rathkii
TAGTTAATCCAGAGGTTTCGAGTAGTGGTCTGTCCATCATCAGTGTATTAAAATATTTAAGATATTACACATTCACATTAAAACATTTAAAAAAATTATTTTCAATAAATTAGCAAAAGTTTTAACACCTCCATATCGATCAAATCTGTTAAAATAGCATATCATAAAGTGAGCTGAATAGAAACTGTCCCCTGGAACTTCAAACCCCTTCTCTACTTGAGATATGTTGACGACTGTTTTGTATTGTTTAGAGAATGTGAAAATGCAAACTTATTTCTGGAACATTTAAATAACAAACATCAGAACATTCGATTTAAAGTGATGAAGAAATAGATAAAAAAAATACCATTTCTCAATAAATCTGTTGAGAGAAAATAAAACAAATTTCATTTATCAATATTCGGGAAACCAACCTCAACATTATTTTAGCTAATTATTTCAACTGTACCCTCTTAGGATATAAGCGACTGGTTATCCTTTCACAATGAAATGAGCTTTTTAAAAACATTATTTACTACAAATCTATATCCCCAGATTATTTTCGATAAGACAATGGGCTTTTACTTGACATATTTATTCCGTCTTGGAACTTGTTCTATAAACTTGGTCAAGTCACTTACGGAAATCTTAAAACCATCTTTTTCTCAATTTGATTTCAGATTTGTTTGCGTCAATCCCCATAGCATAGGCTCGTACTTTAGCTCCAAGGAGTTTTTCCCTGATTTGCTTAAATCTTGTGTCGTATATAAATACTTGTGAGTAGTCTGCAACGCCTGCTACGTAGGTGAAACTATCCTAAAGTTGATGATCCGGATATCGAAGAACAGAGGTTTCTCTTTTTGTACCTGCCAACCCTCATCCAATCCAGAGTATTCGGCTATAAGAGAGCATGCTATATTTATATTACAAGACCACCCAATTTCCTCTAAAAAACTTCTCCATGCTTAAATCTTCTCGATCAGGAAGCAGATGGTAGAATCCTGGAGTCTCTATTCATTAAAACTATCAACCCATCCCTTAATAGTTATAACAGCTAAATAAAGTTGCTTATTCCGTGATGTTGCTGAAGCAGCCTTAAGAATATTATTGATATTACCGTTGGTGCTTCGAATTATAGTTAATATTGTTTTTATGTTTATTATTCAGTCTATATTTATATTTATTTTATGCGCATTATTATTAGTGCCCTATTGTTATTATCAATGCTATTGTTTTTCTTTTGTTTTCTATTGTTATTATTGTTTATTTTTATTTTTATTTTTTTTACTTTTTATTCCTTTTATTTATACACTTTTGTTTATTTATCATTCTTATTTTCATTGCAATTTTTATTTTATTATTATTTTTATTATTATCTTTATCTGTTAATTTTATCATTATTATTAATTCTCATTCCCTGAGCAATTTAATTTGACAACATAGAATACTGTTCATTTGCCATATGTTAAACAATAAATAATTAACCGACCAGTATTCATTGTTAGCTTTGCCATTTCACTATTTTAAACATTTAAATGATATGGGAATGCAAAAACTTCTGTTAATTTATTGTCAATACTTTTTTGTATGTTTTAATGTGAATGTGGAATGTCTTTAATATTTTAATAAACTGATAATTGTATCCGAAACGTCAGAATTAATTAAATAAAGATGTGGAAAATTCAAGTCGCTGCTTTCGTTTATTCTAAAAATTAATTAGCTTGTGTTGAGATCGTAGCTGAGGTTGCGGAGAGGTGCGAGACTTCGATACGCGGAAGGTTTGATGATCTGAATAAGTGCGGAAGAGCGCTAGCGGACTACGTTTTCTCGATTGTGCGGAGGTGCGTAGCGGACTACCCCTATGAGCGGGGTGCCACCTCTGATATATATACTATGATTAATAATATGTATATTAACTATATATTAATAATATATATACTATTAATTAATATATTAATATATATATATAGTATAATATATATAATATTCTTAATATATTATATATTAATAATATATAATATATATATATATATGTATAAGTTAATATAATTATATATTTTATATATTATATATTATAGTCATATTATAATATATATATATATATATATATATATTATATTTAAATATATTAATATTATATATTATAATTATATATTAATATAATATATATATATATATAATATTAAGTATAATAGTATAATTATTAATATATATATATTAAAATAATTAATATTTAATACTAAATGGTCTATTATATAATATATATATGATTATATAATATATTAATATATGTAATATATATATTTATATATATTAGATATATAATATATATATATATATATATATATTATATATATATATATTATATATAATTATATGTAATATATTATAGTTATATATAGATATATTTATATTTGTAGTAACTCAAGGAATTTTTTGATGGACAGAGCCGCCACTGATATATTATATAATACTATATATCATATTAAATATAATATATAGTATACTATATATATAATATATATTATATATATATTAATATATATATAATATTTAAATAATTAATAAAATAATTAAATATTATAATTTATATTAGATAAATTTAAAATATTAAAATATACTATTGTATAATATATATATATATAGTATTATATATATATATATTATATTAATAGTATATATATAATATATAATAATATAATATATATTATATAATATATATACTATATATTTATATATTATAAGTATGTACATAATATATTAATATATATATATATTATATGTACTTATATTTTATATTAGATATAATATATTAATATTTATATAGATATATATAGTTAATATATATATTCTAGGTGAGTGAGTACTTATATATATATTATAGTATTATATATTAATATTTATGATATAATTTATTTTATTTATAAAATCTTTGTAAATATATTTTTAGAATACATGAGTAATAGTAATATAGTTTTTTTAATACAGCAATTATTCTATGTATAATCATTTTAATATTCTGATAATCATTTTAAACACGATAATTATGTCGAAGCAATATATATGATATATTGTAATAATAATAATATTATATATATAGTATATACGTTTAAATGTAAATATATTAAGTATATATAGATAATATATAAGTTTAAATTTAATCTATAATTATGTCACTTATAAATGTTAGTGTTTAGGTTAGGTTAGGTTAAGGATAATTATCTAATATATTTATTCACTAGGACGCTAATCTCTGAACATTAATATTAGGCTTACTGAGCCCTAAATAGTGGATCACGCCTAGAGGTAATAGGAGTTTGATATATGTGGAGAATTTTATTGACTATATATATATGAGTATGAAAAAGGACTATGGCTGGAACAAAAGAAATATATGATACGTATAATATAGTATCACATTATCGCAGGCACTTATTAATAATAGATATATAAGAATACGTATGATCATGATTATATTTTAATTATTGTTCTTTTATAAGTATACTTATTCGAACATTTATACCTTCAGAAACATGTTTTCTTGGAGGTTTGTAGATATTTAGCGCAAGAATACAGGGAATATTGTAGGGATTCGACATTTAAATAGTTATTTTTGGCATTAGTATGTATAATATAATAGTATGGCAATTGGAATTATCATTATGGGATATAAATTACCTAAGTTTATTGTGTTTTATAACTTCGATAAGGATAATAATATTCTCTTTTAGAGTGACTGCAAGATAATAATTGCTATTACTAAAGAGTGGGCTGGAAGTTGTATACTAGGTGTCAATATGATATTATAAGTGACATGAAAATGATCTCTATTAATAAGTTGACATAGCTATCTCTAACATAAACTCATGCTTTATCTCATATATAGTTAATAATCGTGAAGCAATCTATTGAATATCAGATTCTATGAGAGTGTATAGACTACTCGCAACGATCAATATGTACCAGTGGAACAGTTTATTATAAATATATGTTATTATATTGATCGAATTATGAATTAAAGTTTTGGTTATTCTTGCAACTCTTTATAACATATGTTATCATGCTTATAAAGTGATAAAAATATTCAGTGGCTATTATCCTAGAGAATGAGCCTCGCAATAAATATAACTTCATCTAGAGCAGTGAGTATATATAAGAATCATAGATAAGTGTGATTATAGCCTATATAAGTCTCTATATCTTCATCACAGAGATTCACACCCATGTTTCATACCCCAAACCCTGACTAACCTGAATATCGATATGTTGTAGTTATTTGTAAATAGTGATATGAGAGAATATATATATATATATTCTGTCTATATATTACGAGGATAATGAGTAAGTAATTTTAAGTGTTAGTACATAATGTATATATTATATATATAAAGATAGAATATAGACTTATACATCTTCTACTAGTGTAGTTAACGTGTATACTTTGTTATAGATAATTATATTTCATACACATTATTCATGTATCCTATTCGTCTCCGTTACTATCAACTTTGAGGCTCTCGTAGACTATGTATATTATTTTTTTGCAATATAAAATACAGATATAAGCGAGATGTAAGAGGTTATAATTAGAATGAGATTATTAATAGTTACTAAATTATCATAATTACGTTTCAAGAATTTAAATACCTTCAAAAATATACATATATATCTATAGTATTAATAGCAATTACTAATTTTTGTAAGTTTGGTTAAGTATATAATTACTATTATATTATGAGATATAATTTGCCTCCCCAGCAAAAAGATTAGAACTATAGTAGCTAACCATGATTTTGCAGCTCCCTTTCATATACCTATGATTATGTATATAGCATATTATTTAATTGATCGATTTAAGATTTCATATAGTAAATTAATAATCAAATATTTAACTTAAACAAAATATTTAATTTAATATTATTGTAACAGAATGAGATTATATCTGCAAAACAAAGCAATGATCAAGCACAATTCGTAGACACAAATTGTCTTGATTATAATAATTGATAAGTTCAATAATTTTTATCAAGAGCGGTCACAATGAGTGTAAGTCAATAATATGCTCGAGTAGATTATTCAAAAACTCATTATATGTTTATGGCAAAGTATTAAACCAAATGATAGTGTCAGCATTTTTATTATATCATCATATTGACGAACTGACACATTTATATTAGTATATATATATTAATAATAGTGAAAGGGTATAATAGGATTATTATACATGTTAACCTATTGTTGAAAGGAGTAATTATATTCTTGAACTTGACAGGTTTTCTCATATAGTAAACATTATAATAAAAATATTTAATACTAATGATAATAATATAATAATTATTTTATTATGTATAAAACTGTTAAATTTTTAATTACGCATTTAGCGACAATGTAATGTAAGAGAATGAAATGGTTCCACATAATTAGAATTCAAATGGGTCTAAAAACATCTTGCAAAAATGTAATTGTAAGCCCAATATATAATGAGAACAAATCCGAACACGATCTCCATTGCGCCAGTATTTAATAATACACTAATTATAATGCATGTCTACAAATTTTCTATTTACAAACATCTTACTGAAGAGAAGATAAAATTCAGTTAATCAAATTTAAATGATAGGGTAACAAAATTGTGGAAAGTTTTAGTTTAAGATGAAAGTCATGACAGGTACTACTCTTCTACATAATCACGTCGAAACCAATAATATGTGTAATATAAAGAAGAACGGAGCATAATATCTGGTCGGCAGAGGCTATTGCTACAATTCCGAAACAGTAGTGTCAGGACATAACGCGGGTTTCTTAAGACATGTAGTTTGAGTGACAATCATTGTTTAAAGTGCAATTTACGAATTATAATAAAATTCGTCGCTATATAATCTATCTAAAACTACGTTTCTGGAGATTATTTATTTTCATTTTAGCATATATTTATAAAAATATCGATATATGCATTAACTTAAATATATTAATATATATTCATTTATTTAAAAGTGGAGAGATATTGCTATAATTGCCAATATAATTACATGGCAGATGAGTTATTTTTAATTAATTGACCTAGTGCAAAGAGATACCAATGATGTAATGGAACAGAGTCTACATATGCCCACAGTTGCAGCATAAGTAATACTCCCAGCATCAAAGCCGCAACTCTGAGCTATAATTTAAAATAAATATTACTTATTATTATATTCGAAATTAGTAATATATTAGTAATATATTATGTATAATTTTATAATATATATATATATAGTATAATTAACTATATTACATATATATTGTGTCACGAGGCATCGCTCTCCCTAGATAATAAATAGATAATTTTGTCTTGACTAAATATTCTAACATTATTATTATCAATTAATAATTTTATATTTTAATCAATTTTTCATTGATTGTCACAATTCACATAATAAATGTGATACATTGGTATTGAGGTATTGATTACCATTCGTATGGTACAGCGTTGGTCAGTTGCAGATTTTTTTGGGTGTGAGAGAGAGAGATGAGAGAGAGAGAGAGAGAGAGAGAGAGAGGGAGAGTAGAGAGGAGAGAGAGAGAAGAGAGAGAGAGGAGAGAGAGAGAGAAGAAGAGAGAGAGAAAGTACATCACATCTGAAATCAAAATAAGTAAATTATGAAAAATTTAGAAAAGCATTACATTTTTTGATTTTTTTTTTTTTTTTTTTTTTTTTTATTTTTTTTATTTTTTTTTTTTATTTTTTTTTTTTTTTTTTTTTTTTTTTTATTTTTTTTCACTGAAGGAGAAGATGAGATTATACTTTAATAATAATCAAATTAATTAAAATTAGCTCCTTTTTCTATTGCGAAAATGCACGTTTTTTTATCGCTCCACTAATAATAACCAAAATCTTATTAAAGAACTACAACTTCTTTATCAATATTTACTTAAATATTTTACATTACTTTAGAAAAATAAAACATCGTATGTAAATAACTCTCCAATTGAAGAATCTTTTGTCTATTTACCTTCTCGAGCGATTCACTGTCGTTTCAGTAGTGGCGTCATCTGAATGATCATAAATTTTATCTTTTGCAATCATTGTAAGAAATCGAAGTAAAAGTAATTATAATAAACAAATATATTCTTTTTAATAATTACTTTGATTATAATTATTTAAACATAATTTTGTTAAAAGAAGTCTTTATATTTAGTTAATATATCATTAATCGCCTAACAACCAAATCTATTAGATGAACAATAGTCCTTCTTTTCTTTTCTTAATAGTCATATCCTGCGATATTCACCTATGAGTGAAGTGGCCAATTCTATTTGTAAATACGCATCGTATAAATTTATATCGAGCTATAGTACTAACTATACTATATATCACTTTTACTAAGTAAATCACTACTATTTATATATATTACTAATTATATATACTTATATATCTTTCTTTTTCCCTATACTAACTATATATATATATATATATAATTATACCTACTTTAATATTACTATATACTATATATATATATAATTATATACTATATATATATATATACTATTAATATCATATAAGCTTACTCATATACTAATAAATAATCATGATATATCATATATATTAACTACTTAAATATATTAGTTTAACTATAGAGATATTTCAATACGATACTATATATACTATATGCATCATACTACTAATATATACTACTATTACCCAGTTATTACCATATATATATTAACTATATAATATTACTATATATATAACTATTAATATTTATATATATATCAGTATAATTGCATATCCTGCCAATAGACGAGTTAAGTCCCGCACGCAACACTGATATACTATATAAATATATATATATATAATATATATTATATATATTATATATAATATAATATGTTTATATTATTATAATATATATAATATAAGTTATAACTTATTTAATTATAAATTTTTTTATATATCATATAAATATATAATATAATATTACTATAATATATATATATATATATATATAATATATATTAAATATATATTTAGTATATATATATAATATATATAATATATATATAATATATACTATATTTATATATATTTATATAGTAATATATATACTAGTACTATATTTAGTATATATATATATTAAGTTAGTTATGTATATAGGTATATATATATTATAGATATATGATATATAATCATAATAGTAGTACTATATATATATGATACTATATACTATAATTTATTATATATTATAATATGATGTAAAGCATTAATATATATATATATAGATAATTATTATATATATACGTAGTTATATATATATATGTATATATATAATATAGTATAGTAGTTAAGCTAATAGTATTATATATATATAGTTATTATTATATTGTATAATTATTAACGGGTATATATGTAAATCAAATTATGACTAATATTGACTAATATAGATGATATATATTATATATATATTAAGTATATTATATCAATTATATATATAATATATTATATTAATATATATATCTTGTATAATATAATAATATATATTACTACTTCAAACAATTTAAGACATTTCACTTACGAATAGTCATTTTTTTTTTTAGTTAAGTTTAAATTAATTAAAGAAGAGGAAAGATCAGTTAAGAAGAAAATTATAACTAAAGAATGCGCGCGAATTGGTCAGTTAATAGGTTATATATATAGTAAGATATAATATAAATATAGTCTATATATATAAAGTTATATATATTATATAATATATGATATATATAGTAATATATAAAGTATTATAATACATATAATATATATATATATTTATATTATTTATAATTTATTAAGTATATATTTAAATATATATAGATTATATGTATTATTATATATAAGTAATATTATTATATATAATATATTAATATAGTAATATTTGATATATATATATTCTATTATATATAATATATATATATATTATATTAGTTATATATGTATATTATATATATAATATAATATATATATATATATATAATAGTTATATACTAATTTTGTATATATATATAGATAGTATATATTATATGTTATATATATAAATGTATATGATATATATATATATATTACATATTTAGTCTTAGATTATAGGATATAGATTTTTATATATTATATTAATATATTGAATATAGTGTATAACGTAATATTATTAGTTGATATATCATAAATTATATGATATAATATATAGTGATATATATTAATTATACTATATATATATATATATATAGTTAGTACATATAATTCTGATCTATTAATTATGTATATATATAATATACAGTCAATAATTTTATATTATATAACGTACTGGTATATATTTTTTCTTTTAAAGAGATATATATATATAATTGATAATGTCCATTGATAAAAAAATATATATAGTATATGTATATAATATATATAATAAGATTATAATATATATACTAATTAATATATTATATTACTATCTATATATATATAATAATATATTTATGATGACTTCATTTTTTAAGTAAAAATGTTTAGTTGTTTAAAATTTCATTTTCTGCACATTTTTTATTTTTCTTTTATATATATATATATTATATATAATAATTTATATGATATATCTATTATATATATTATATTATATAACTATATAGTTATAAGAGGAGACGTAATAACTATATTATAGTAGTATTATATAAACATTTGAACTGTTTTACATCTATATATTTTTATATATACTATTATAATATAATATAATATGAGTATATATATATATATATATATATACTTTAATACTTTCTCCTAGTATACTATTATATATAGTATATATATATATATAATATATATATTATATGTATTATATATATAATATATAATATATATATATATATATATATATGTATTATATTATATAATACACTATATATATAAACTATATTAAGTATAGTATATAATATCATAGTGATAATGTACGTGCTTATGTACTATATATATAAATTATTATATCAACCTATCTATATATAGTATTATATATATTTATATATTATATATATATATATTGTTATTGGTTTAGTTATCTTAATTTTCGATTTATTAATACATTATTTTACGTTGCTTGGTATCTTGTTTTTTAACTTATCTTAATTTGCAGCTTAGATTTTATTTTATTTTTCTTATTTTTTTATTTTAAAGTTATTTAAATAGCTTATATTTTAGTTTTGTTTTTATTTTATTTTACAATATTTATTGTTTAATTTATTTAGAGTTTTTTTTTATTCTTATTATTTCTTTAAGTGTTAATTTGTTTATTACTTATTTATATTAGCTAATCTTATTATTTGTATCCTTTAAAGTTTTCAATTATCTTAATTTAAAATAATTTTTATTTTTATTTTTAATTTACAATTTCTTATTATATTTTCTTCCTTTTTTGTTAAATATTCTATTTGATTAGTATTTTTAAATTTATCTTATTTTATTTTATTTTAATGTTGATAAATATCTTATTCTACAGTTTTGTTTATATTTAATTTTACAGTTTTATTATGTATTATTCATTATTTTTTTTCAATTTCAAAGTGTGTAAAATACATCTTATTTTACAGTGTGCTGGCTCTTTAGACACCAATTTAGCTTACTTTCAATTGATTCCCATGGCTGTTTTATCTCTCTTCACTGTAACTCTGATTGAAGCAGCTGCGTCAAGAAGTTACAAACCATTAAAAGGTAAATCAGTCTACATTATTCCAAAGAAACTGTAGATTATATTTTGAAGTTCAATAAAAGGTATGAGAAAGAAGAGAGAGAGAAGAGAGAGAGAGAGAGAGAGAGAGAGAGAGAGAGAGAGAGAGAGAGAGAGAGAGAGAGAGAGTTAGAGAGAGAGAGAGATAGAAATATAAGTGTTTGAGATAAACAGAAACCTTAGAGAGAGAGAGAGAGAGAGAGAGAGAGATGAGCAGAGATGAGGTAGAGAGAGACGAAGAGAGAGAGAGAGAGTAATTTTTTAGTTTTTAATTCTTTATTTCGCAGCATAGTACATTGATTTAGAAATCAAATAAATTTAAAAAATAAAACATAACAATTCAAAAATTAATATATACAAATGTATTCCATTAATAATGACATATTTCATCTTATGGTATCTTCTCTGTCTTGAACCTATTTAATCCTTGATTTTAGATTCAGAGCATTAAGGTCATTATAAATAAATCAACTACTCCAAACTACTCCACATGTCTTCATAAATATCATTTCGATGGCTTTCACCATGATACCTGCTTTAAAAAATACAGTATTTTTTCTAACAAAATAACCTGATTTGTCAAGTAACCTAAAAGCAGTGCATAATTTAAGGTTGTTTAAGAAAGGATTAAACTTTAACATATCTAAGCAGTTATATATTAGATGATTACTAATTCTATTTGAAACTTTACATATTTTTTTTAAAGCATTTTGAAAACAAACTTCAAATTGTATTGTTTAAATATTTGACTACTATTTGACAGGATACTAGTCCTAATAATTGTGTGGCTTGAAGAAGATTAAATAATTGAACTTTTACTAATATAAATGTCTCATCCACCTTATCACCTATGTTTGTATTAATATATTTTAAGGCAAAGCTTTAACTTTGTCCCTGCCTAAAAAATTATATTTAAAAAATAATTGATATCACGAAGATAGTTTGAATCTCTGATTCAAAGTTACTTCGGTGTTAAACACAACATTTCTGAGATTTTTTTTAATTATTATGTAAGTCTTTTTATATTTTATCTTATAATATATATTTTAAGAAAAAAATTTAATTATTTTATTAATGAATCAAAAATGAGTGAACTGTTCCATTAACATAATAATATAAATAGAATTTTTTGCAATATTAATCAAGTTTATTTAAGGTCACATACTACCGATGGTAATAGCTAACTAAAACATAATACTCATTATTTACATAAATTACACTTAAAACTTCTCTCCCGTGTGTGTCAATTCGTGTTTTAACAAATTCGTTTTTTGAGAAGATCTATAAGGGCAATATTTACAAGCGAATGGTTTCTCTCCCGTGTCTTACCATTATTGGCGTTTATATACTAAGTATGTCATTATCTTTGAGACTAATATATCGCATTCATATAACATTAGGTCGCATCGTAGTGTGTCGTGTGTGTTTCAATTGTACTATATGATAGTTGGGTTACTAGATAGGGTAGCATAATGTTCTTATGAACAAAAACGTTATATCACAATGTGGAAGTAGTTTAATGGCAGATTATTGATCACTCATTTATTTATATATAGTAAGAATAAACCATGATTTAACTTTATCTGAAATGCTATACAAATCCTAATAAAGCTAGCAATAAAATGAAAGCTACCTCAAATATAGAAATTAAAGTATATTTGCTACTTGTATTTTAACGTCGAATAGGGCCGTATCAACGATACGGAATTTAGTGTATATACATGCGTCTTATATAATATATATATATATTATTATGTATATATCTTAAACATTAATATTATATATATTATGCAAACCCTAAATATTTAGAATTCTATATACATATTTCTAAATATTTTAGTATATAAATTGATTATTTACATACTTAAACAGGAACATGTCGAGGAGCTTACGTTCTAATTTCGAATATTTTATATACTAATATATAGTATTATACTTACTATGAGCGCAGAACCCACCAGCATGGAGTTATTTCATTATTCAACCGAGTCAGATGTTTCTCGCTTCCTTGTGGTTTGGAGGGTTCGCAAGCCAAGCCCAAATATATATGCAATATATATGATAGATGTAAAATATTAATTTATAATAGTATATATATATATATAAGTATTTCTATAGTTATAGTATAGTATATTATTAGTAATATATATATTTTCAGTTTCTTACACTCTATAAATTACTGTTACCACCAATCTGATAAATAATATAAATTATGATGTTAACAAATTTATAAATGATGAATGTTCCTCTATTTTCAAGTTTAACTAACATTATAATATTGATTGAGTTTCACCCATTTGGTATAGGGGAATTATATATATATGATTTAACATTTCGCAGTGTAATGAACATTATTATCGTAATAAACTATTTAACTAATATATTTAAGTACACTAATGGCTAAAAGTTATTATATTAAATAAAGTTAAATATTATTTATCTAAGCAGCTATATCGTACTTTAAATTATAGGATTAATATAGTAATATATATTATATTGAATAATAATACAGATATAGATAAATCGATTATTATGTTTATCAAGTATATGGCTTATTCTTATATGTGGCACAGTAAATTTCAGTTGTCTTATAGTTACAGCAGAAAGATGTCTTATAAGTTAAATTATTTTCTCCTGGACCGGGCTATCGAGAAACTGTGCTAAACAATCTATCTTACATACCATGTATGGGAAAGAATTTAAATATATGGGTAGATTATTTAAGTTTTTAAAGAACTGGTATAGGAAATTCCTTAAATTATACATAAAATATTATTTTGTTTTCTCAAAGCAACTTTAATTAAATTCGTGTCTAAGACTTCATTTATAGATAAAATTCAATTTATGTAACTGGTTAAAATAAAAGCCATGGTATAATGATGAAGTGAGCGTGGACTTATTCCAGCTATTTTGAGAAAGTGTTAAATAACCATATCGTGAATCTATTGCTACTTATAGCTATAGTCATAAATAAGAGCATAGAAGACTATGCACTAAGTAACTGTTGAAAACTGAATTTATAAGCTCGACCTGGACGCTCATATGTGTAGTAGCCGAGTACTCACATAGGCTCAGATCGTACGAGCGAAAAGAGACTTGGAAGTAAAAAAGGAGATCTACCGAGACTGAACAAAGCAGACCTGTTTCTGTAAGAGTAAGTGGTCTAAAATTGATATTGTAAGAGTTATTAACAACAGATAACTTTCAACGTCTGCGACGAACAGGGTGACCTCTTCTTCAGCGTATTAAAGTTCAAATATACAGGTCTTGGGGAGTGTTAATTATGTGATTTTTTTTTATATAAGTTTCGGAATTTTAATGCAAAGTGCAAGGGAGGGTGGGCTTAAACAGAACTTCTGCGCGTAGTTAATGTTATCTGACTCAAGGCGTAATATATGAAGACATTGTCAGTACTCGAGATCAAAAGCGTTGAAGACAAGTCGTCAGGAGGGCAAGTATCTCCTACAATTGGCGGAGAGAGAGCATGGTGGAGATATAGGCGCGATTAGGAAAGATTAGTATGTAGTTAGTCGGTGATAGTGTCAGATTCTAACTAAGTTTAGTGTTCGTAATATGGATTATTGGAGCAGGCAGACTGGATGGCGGAGAGAAGTCTCTATAGTATATAATTACTAATGGGCAGGACACAGTCACTGGCCCGGCTCGGGGTTGTCCTAGGGGGGGACGGGTATATGCGGTCGGGGCAGGAGTCCCATACGTAAAGAATATTATGCGCTACTTCCGATGAGGATAAGGAGGCTGTCAGCCTGGCACAGCGCATGCGACCACTGTTGTCAACGGTACGACTGAAGCAGGTGACCTGCATGTAGATATGGCATCACAGGGTTGTGTGAAGAGGCGGACTTATACCAACACTATGTGTCCAGCTGGCCCTTCTTGTGTGGCCATCTGATAAGATTGGCGTAATCGGGGGCGGAATAGCCGTGCGTGCAGTGGTTTTGTGTTATTGATAGATCAGATAAACTCTGTCAGATCGGTGTATCTTACTAGGGTATTGTATGCATATGCTTTGTTACTATACCGATCCGATGACGTATTACCCAGTGGGAGTAGTATCGGGATGTGCACGGGGTACTGCATAGAACTCCGATTACAGCTCAGTAGTGGAAGTAGGTGAGGAGATGTGCACCGTAGCGACAAAGAGCTGGCGGTTGAAGCCGTTGTTATATACCTACGTTCGGATGTTGGATAGTACGTATATGCGAGTAGTATACTAAGTATGATAGATATGAAGCATAGCTCCAGGGGTGGTACTAAAAGGAGATAATACGAGGTCTCTGCAACTCATCATCTAAAATTACTGCACAGGTGGGTAACAGCTGAAGGTACGAGGGAGGAGATATGCGATGAAGAATTAAGATGATCGGACCTTCGTCACATTATGATGATAGTGATGATTAGATACTTACAATAAGTTAGTACTACGTACGTTATTTTTTTCATGCACTATTGGGCGGAACGTTCAGTATTCTGCCGCCACGGAAGGCCGTAGCTCACATTAGGATCTACGCACGTACCGTCACTACTATGAGAGCATTATACTATGAGTACTAAGTACTTATAGGTGACGGTATCGATATTACGTGCATGCTTTGCCCGGAAAAACCTTAAGCATTGACAGTCGGAAGTCGAATTAGTATGATAATTGTGCCGTGTTTTTATTAGGGTTATGTAGATCTGCAGAAGTCGGTTACCTTCTATTTATGATCCTGCTCTGTATTATCTCGGACGTGCGATTTTCTAGAGTCTCTATGCGAACGGACATAATTGATAAGGTAGCTGCCTAATGTCAATAGATAATGAGTTAATTGAAATTATTGAGAGTGACTTGCCTGCTCACTGTTCACTGGGAGTTCGATGGGCTATGGGTATTTTTTGGCTGGTGTACTTAATATTAATTAGCGAGATTAATCACGTACAGGAAGTTGTCTACTGTCCTAGGATGGAGGGTCTTCCCACGATGAACCCGTAAGTAAAACGATTGACGTAGTAAGAATGACTCTCTTGTGAACGCGGTGCTGTACGTACTAGGGTCGTTAGCGTTTCATAAATGATACGTCAGTTGGAAATCATCGTGGGATGAGATAAGTCTATGGTGTAGTTCACAGTTAGATGCATTGAGTTTCTAAATCTTGCAAGATGAAATTCAAATCCAACACGGCTACAGAATAGTGATACAATGCCGATGATATACTATGCAGTTGTAAGCAACGCGTTTCGGTTTACATTACTTACTATGGGGTGCATCCCAGTATTATCGGATTATGATGAAATGGCTGCAAGTTGTACATATCAGTTATCTACATTTAATAACCTAAATACTACCTTAGATATGAAACTATTGTAGGGTACTATAGTGGAAACACTCGGGCGCGTTCGAGTCTGGGGCGAACAGCTGCAATCGCGGGCTGTCTCAGAGTACACCCTTATTCGAACTAGTAGTATTGACATTGATGGGTCACCGTGGACGGTATGGTGCGTAGGTGAGTCATATTTTTCGCATTTATGGGGTATATTCGAATTTCCTTGAGGGGATATTCGGGTCGCTAAACCCATTCGCGACCTAGAGAGGCATTGCCACGACACGGTGGAAACACAAGGCCGTAATCTGCAATGCTCGAGGATAGTCTATGAGCAGTGACATCAGTTTTATTGAGTGATATAGCCGCACAGTTATCCATCTGAACGATACGTATAGTTATGTATTCTATACTTTCTACTGCTGATTATGAACGTCCACATTCTTTCAGAGGCGATGCCCATCCTTATTATGCAACTATATACAGTCGTAGACCCGGCCTTTTCTTACGCAGGCTCCCAATAGGTGTGCATTCGTTAATTGAGGCTTCCACCGTATATACTTTAAATTATTCTAGCATATATTTTTCCTAGTTACTATTAATAATCATACTTCGCTATATTCATTAATATTATTAGTATGTATTTCCTCGGGTCATCACAAGTATATTTTTGCGAGTCTAATGTGAGTAGGACGTGAATGTTGAACAGGGATGGAGTTACCATTCGTCTGATTTAAAACTTTTTAATCAAACGGTGTTTATTATTAGAAATGTTCATTCTGCTAGGATTGGGAGCTTACTAGTCTATCTACTTTCGGCAATTTGTAAGACACATTCGTCATTGGTAGACAGTCTACTAATAGTGAGTTGTTGCTATTAGTAATTTACATGGCTGAGTGTGATTTACGTTACATACTATTGTAGCGACTAAGGTGTAGTATGTATATAGTGTTCAGCTATAGGGTTTAATATGGTGATACTGTGGTAAGATCGAAGTTTTTAAGGCGATAAGATATATCTGTATTCTGATTTGTATAATAGCAATATATGAATACTTGATTCTAATGATGCACGCGCGTGTGCGATGACTTATAATGATGATATCTATAAATGTCGACTATGAACTGGAACTATATAATTTTGATATACTCCTGGTAAGTGATCTGATTGATAGCACTTAAGTAAATGACTAATCGCATATGTATATATATTATGAAATATACTATCTATCGTGTAGTTATATAGCTTATGAATCGCAAATATCTGTTTTGCGTCAAAGAAAGTTTATTATACTATATATATAATTACTAGGTTGTGATCATGTATATATCAGCTGACATTTTTTAATGTTACGATATGTACTTTATAAGTATCTTAATTTAGATTCAGCTAGTACGGTATGTACTTGTTTAACATTTTTCAGATAATAATGATTTGATGTTAATATTTTCAGTTGGTATATATATTGATGTATGTAAGTAGAGATTATATATTCTGGTATATTAATACCTAATGCGACATATACTGACTATATATATTAATAGGTATATATATATTATAATATCTAGTAGTAGGCGTATATGTCAGATCATAGTGTATATTGTATAACTATCAGTATGAGTATCAATTATATAGTAATAATGCTATATATTATATATATTTATATATACTATTATACTTTGACTAAAGATCTATCAACTCCTGACAGCTTCTTAATTTAGAAACTCTTCTTACATATATGATATTAGATGAGTAGAAGAATCGAGATAAGAAAGCAGTCAGTATGTTATACTTAGAAATACCTAGTCTTGTGAAAACTTATTAATAAGGACACTTAAGAGTCAACGTTGATGTCGAGTATATGTGATAATCAGATAAACTGTCAGCTTGTAACTTACGGACATATAGGAGGAGACTATCTAAATATAATGATGAAAGACAGATAAGAAGTATGGTGCTCTATGACCGTATGATGATATTGTATGAGGTCGTTTGTACGATGTAGCTAGAGATCTAAGATAGATAAGATCAACGAAAGGTCTTGTACCTAAAAAATAGCTATTCGAGCCTGTAAGTAGTTAGAATCACTAAACTTAAATTGGCAATCGATTCGTATTATTATGATTTAATTTATCTATGATATACATCTTTACTATTTGATATGTGACTGTCAGTTTATTTAATCATTCTGTATAAGATCTAACATGTATAAGTGAGGAGTTAGAAATAAATTAACATTTTCTTACTTAGAAATTTAAAGAACTATACTATATCAACATAATGGTATCGTTAAATACACTACTAATGTGCGCAAAGAGAACAGTAGTAAAAAATGAGGAAAGTTAATACAATTACTAGAAGTTATACTATTAATTGTCTGAGACACTTATTGAAAGTTTGAATTATGATCTACGAGAGACTGCAGAACATCGTAAATTGTTAATATTATTAATATATGATGGAGTGTAATATAGTTGTTCAAACCTTATAAAGCTGTTAAAATAGTGCATCGATATTATAACCTGATTCAGAGATAAAGAAGTAGTTTTGAAAACAACAATTATAGTATGTTGTGCAAATAATGTGATATATATGATCTTTTCAGTGACTGGACTGGTAGTACGTTATGATCAAGACTGCTCGATCATGGGCTTGAATATTTGATGTCATACGTTTGCCCTTTACTACTACGAACTTGAGTGATTTACTAAGGTTACTGATATATATAAGCACTCTAATTTTTTGATGAAATTCTAATGGATTTACTGTAATATTGAAGACTTGCACTAGTCTGAGTAGTCTGTTTATATGCAAGATACCAGATCTAAGATAAGTGTTAGATTTCAAGTTTGATGTATGTCATGATATTGGTATGATTTTAACTAGACATAGTGTAATATGTAATATTCGTTAAATTAACTCTAGTTGGTTCAATATTCTCTATACTATCTGTTTTAAACGGAGGTGTGATTTCTCAAATAAGTGAGACTTTGTTTAGTTGATATGCATATTTACTTAAGATATAATGTTGCATTGAATAGGGATTAGCCGTGTACACTATTTACGAATATAATTAGTTTCTTCCATAAATATATCATTCGTGTTGTTCCTGTTCGTTAAGTTAAAGATGAAAATTTATAAGAGTTGATGGGGTAAAAGTATTCATAGGGTGTGCGTTTTGTTGTCTAATTAACGAAGTAATATATGGTGGTTTGATGAGTTCTTATAGATGAAATTTTTAGATAATTCTCAAATAATTCAAATAAGATTTATGGAAAAGATACGTTTTAACGAGTGTGAAGAAATTTAAGGAACGTAAAAGATAGAGTGTGGATGGGGATGAAAATAAGGTTTAGGTAAATAAATAGTTCCAATTATCTGATAGATAAGGGTAGGTTGATAATAACGCTTATGTATAATGATATTATCATTATTTAACCTCTTTAATTCATTTTGTATATTGTTAAGTCATGTTTGTTATTATTTGGACTGAAGGGCGTGGTGAGGTGGGGCGGGTGAAGTAGTTGACTTGGGCAAAGCATATTTATGTAGCTCTAGGTGTCCGGGCTTAGATTCCTCCGGATGACATTAGCGTGTCACGAGCTCGAGTGAGATAGAATGCTATATGTTCAGAAAGAGAGGGAACAGATTTGAGAAATTGGGAAAGATATATTTTTTAGGGATGGGACGTATTTAACGGAGAGGGGTACAGTATGCTGATGAGAAAGTGTAAAGTCACGAGAGGGTGTGCAGCGTTACATCCGGGTTGGTAAGCTTATATAGGTTCGGTAGTATAAAACAGATATGTTGGATTTGTAGAATGGGTTAACACGTAAACTAAGCTGGAAGGGAAAGCAGTGGAGACTGTGGTTCATTTGGCAATAAATGGCAGGAGGCTTGTGACGAATGATAATCCCAGGTGGCGGGTCGAATGTTTTTGGGATGAAGTACTGATGTGCACGGTACGGTTAATGGTGAGAGAGGAAGTGGGAATAGTATTTTATGGAAGGTAGTAAGTGTGTGTGGGCAACTCTGTAGGTCTGATAGTTGTGCGAATGATCAGGTGAGTTTACGAGGGAGATGTAGATTAATCTATGGTAACCATCAAGTATGAAGACCTAGAACACACTCTACCGGAGGCGGATCAAACGTCTGGTGGATGTTTGTCCGTCACTGATCGTCTCTCGCTCAGAGTTCGCATATCCTACGCAGTGTAATTTGGAGGGCGTCAAAAGACGTCGGAGCAGAGAGAAAGTTATTCAGGACAAGAGTTATGAGTTAGGGGCTATTCTTTGAATGGGAGTGTTGGACAGGTCTTTCAGCGGTGACATCAGCACTTGAATGACTACTTATCGTCCTGTATTCTGGCGATGATTTGCAGTGTCTAGCAGTACGGAAGGGAGGGGGTCGCGAATCATATAGGACCGTTATTCTTATTGGGTCGCAGTAGGCGTGATGATGTAATACTATACATCTCGAGGAGGAAATGTCTGTATGAATGGTAAACTCGTTGATTCGTATGGATTACTAGGTAAGCACATGTTCTGCGAGCCCTCAGCTGGGACATGACTTGGTATGCAACAAAAGACATAGCAAGAAGTCATAAAAGTTGCTCCAATGTCAGTTTGTACGATGAGGAAGAGGTGTGGTACAACCGACTATAATGAGACTGAGTAGATACCTGTACGTGTGAGCAGTCGGATTCAATGCAGTTATATGTATTTGGTCGTGTACTATACTGGGTGGAACATCAGGCGCCGTAGTGACTAATCCTATGAGTACTCGTCAGATGTATGTGCATACGTTGATGATGACAAGTTGCTATCTTATAGATCGTGAGGCTGCGGGTATCCGTGGATATTCTCATAGGATCACCATACCTTGGTGGTTGCTACTAATCTTCATCTGGTCGTACGGCTAGGATGCGAGGGAGATCGACTCGTTCTGAATTAGCTGCTGGATAAGAGGTTCTGGGGCGTACGACAAGACGACAGAACGGTAGCAGAGTATGCATAAGAGTGGGAAACTCAATCATGCGGAGGAGCACATGTGTTGTGTCGAACGACTGCGGGCGTAAGCTAGCTCGTAGAGGATTCATGCGGAGTTTCATTATAATTAGCTCATTCGGAGGATGCCCTTGCGATAGGTGGGAATCTAGAGCTTGCCGAGATTCGGCACCTTTTCATAGTGGATTGCCAGTGGCATTGTTAACCAAGGAATTGGGGGAGCACGAGGTGAAGTGGGAATTTTTGTGTGGCACGGTCGCAACGTAGAGTGTAATGAGGAGCGACGTGGAGACGGAGTGGAAAAGGCCCAAGTAATTCGGAGGTGTGAACGAATGGGTTGGGAAGAGCGTAAAATTGTTGGAAAACGACTCCACGAAT